>JAQFYV010000211.1:0-13221 GCA_034695065.1 Choneiulus palmatus | reverse complement strand
CTGCATTTTTTACAACTTTATTTGCTTTTTAATTAATTTATTTTAATCATTTTTTAAAAACGATTTTCGATTTCTTTTCTTTTGAGACCTTGACTATAACATATATTTTTATCATTTTAGGCTAGACTTCCCCTTTAAACATTACGGTTAAATTTCATTCAAAACTACTTTAGGCCACATTTAAGAAGATTATTATTGAAAAACGACTTGTACTAACAGCCTTTAATTGCAGAAATTTCAATCAATGGATTTAAATGAACAAGATGGCCTTGGTCCTTAAATTAGATTTAATAATGTGACAGAATAGGTAGTCACTAAACAAATGCATTCCTTTCAAATTAAAAATAAAACAATTTTCGAGTCACACAAACATTAAATTCAATTCAACTCTGTACCCTACTGTCAGTAAACTAATGTCATAATGGTAGGGGGTTAATCCCACAATCAGAAGAGCTCTCTTACGCCAGTCGAGAACTAAACATCATCGTTAAATTGAATTCCTAGCAAGTCTGAGCTGTTTATAGGAAGGTAATTCCATTATCTAATCAAATGCAAAAAGAAAGATCAATAATGGCAATCTTGATTTGCACGAATCTCAATCAATTGCTTAGAATGAGCATGACATATATCGGCCCTTTAATTTTCTTGAAAAATATTGACAATTAAATTGGACTTGCATGTTAAATTAAATCTCTTAAATAATCCCAAGCTCAATTTTTACCATCATGACCTTAAAGAATCCCAGTGCAGAGATCTAAGCATAGGTCCATTGAAAGCTGCACTTTACAAATCTTGCAGCCCTATGATGGATAATCTCAGTGGTCAGAATCTGAGAGGCCAAATGGGGGCATTAATTAAATATTTCTGAGAGAAAGAAAAACTGATGCCTTTAGAATATGAAAGAAAGGACTGGCATCCCAGCCTCTTTGCTCTCTTCTCTTAGTGCATCATTAGGCATCATCTAGCACTCACACTGAAGAATGGGCATGTGTAACAGGTGCATCACTTGGTTCGTCATTTAGTAGTCCATGGTGTCTCATCTATGGACAGTATATTTCATTCAATTATTATAAAATAAATAGGCATAACTGATGAAATAAGGAAAATATCAAACTATGTAACACGCTTTGAAATGAATAGAAATCCATTAGAAGTGCAACCATTCAAATTAATAATTAAATACTGGATTAAATTACTGTCACAAGAAAAAAATGAATTACTAGTAGATGCATACAAAACATCATATATTGAGGCTAAATTAGGTATAGATACTTGGGCTTTTAATATCAATAAAAAGCTTAAACTACGACTGGGCTTTTTTTGGATTAAACAAGACCCTGTATTAATAAACCAATGTCTTCCTATTTTAATTCAAAGAATGATAGATCAAGCAAAGCAAAATGACCAAGCTAAAATAGACAAATTGATCAAATATAAGGATATGACCCTCCCCAACTCTATGCCACAAATTCAAAATATGAATTTGCCATTCAAAATAATTGATGCATAACTCAAATACGAATTAATGAAGCACCAATTAATAAATTTCCCTATAATGTTAAACCTTGTCAATTATGCAACAAGGAAAATCAATTTCCAGAAGACCTATTTCATATATGTATTGTGTGCCCACATATTTCAGAGTTTTGGAATAATGTGAATTTTCTAAATCTAAATTTGCCTCAGAACAGAAATTTATTCAAGCTTTTTTTCAAGAACCCAACTAATATTCAAATTATGAATTTTTGGAATTTTTACAGAAATGTTGAATACTAAAGAACAAAACTGAGAGAACTCCTTTATGATTGCTTTATTGAGCCTACAGTAATTAAAACTAACCAGTAAATCTACTATGTACACTAAGCATAATAATTTTTAATTTTTCTCCCTATTTATTTATTTATTTATTGTCATTTTTTATATTGTTTTTATACAATTGATGAAGTTAAAAACTACCGAACTATATGTATTTTTCTCCCTATTTATTTATTAAGTTTTGTCATTTTCTATATTGTTTTTATACAATTGATGAACTTAAAAACTACCAAACTATTTGTATATATATGTATTTTATTTTTTTGTATTCCTTAATTTTTTTGTTGTTACTGTATGTGTTGACCTTTTCTGTATATGCGAGAAGCAATAAACAGATTATGAAATCAAAAGTAACAGCATTGGCAATTTTTATTTATTTGTGTATTTATTTTCTAATTATTTATTTATAAGGCACTAAATGTTATGATATATGTAAACCTGATTAAAATGCATGGAATAAATCTAGCCTATACACCATTACAAAAATTGTGTAGTCCCGCTTTGTGGTGATAGATGGCACCACTGTGTTTGCCATAGCATTGCATATAGGATGCCATTGCATCGAGGATCATAAAATAGTGGCACTTCCTGTTTTAATGGTGTATACAGTTTCCAAAAACAAGCGAATTTATATTGAATGTATACAAACGCAACCTTCAGAAAAAGTTTTTTTCCAAGCGATAGAGCATAAAAAAATACTACCGGGTACTTACCCAAAATTTGGCAACTATGTTCTCCAGTTTTTTTTAAGAAAGATAAAATAGAACTGACTAGCTGAAAAACACAAGATCAGAAAATGATATCATTTTTGACTTCCATTAGTTTCATTTCTCAGTTTTTTAGTTCAATCTAATGTTCATGTTTTTGTTTTCTTTAAATTAGGGAGGATATAGTTGCAAAATCTTGGGTACCTGTAATACATTTTTTATATAATCTATCGTTTGGAAAAAAAAACATTTTCTAGGGTTGCATTCCACTTTAAGTAGACCCTTTAAAAACAGTTGCATGTTTCCAATCCGAACTTACAAGTAACTTTAATTACAAAAATGCATTTCGGGTTTGTAACAAATACTGCTTAGTCTTTAATTTTTCACTTGACTGAAGTTTAAAGTCGTTCTTTGATCAAACTTAATTCAAGGGTGAACATAAGATGTAAGACTAGCTTTAATCCCACATTTGGGTGCTGTTTTTCTTCTCGATCCATCCAAACGAGGATGTTAGAAATCAGTTTATCCAGAAACAAAAAAAAAAAGAAAAGAAAAGAAAAAAAGAAAAAAGAATGCCTTGAAAAATGCAATCATTAAAAGGTAAGATCACCATAGAAAAAAACATTTTTTTTCTTTTTAGTGTATAGGGTAGGGCCTACATAAAATACACCATTCCTAAAATCTCTCTATTAAGATACAAGGGCGGATCCAGATTTTTTGGAGATCGGGGTCCAACCCTCAATTGGGGCCCCTCCTAGCCAAAAAATGTGGTAAATTTTTTATAATGTGTTTTATTAAAATTCAATTTGATTCAGTACCCTAAAATCAGCACATATACATATTGTCATCTGATAGGGGGGTAAACTCACACTGGAGAATGTTACCACTTCTCTTGAGACATATGGCCCTATTCACCTGCCAATCAGGATTAAATTTAAACTGGTGGTAATGCCATTGGTAATACATTATCTACTCTCAAGTTTAAATATAATTAAGGTTGGTGAATATGGCAGTTAACCATCATTGTTAAATTTAATATTGGCCACTTTGAAACATTTGCACATATGTCATAGGCCTTGGTTGGGGCCTTCCGTGGGGGCCCCTGAAATCTAAAACGGGGTCCTGACATGTACCGTGGACCCCACCCTAGATCCGCCACTGAGATACATGTCCTGAATCTTATCTAATCTTATTTAATAGAAATATAGCATTGTTGTTGTTTATTAATAGTGTATGATCAAAGCACAGCGGTTACTGTCTGAATTGTATATGAAATCTCACAAAACAGCCAAATCTGCATTAGAGTGGTCGTAAAATACACCTGAAATCCAATGTGGGTGCATCCAAGTACTTCCTGATTTCAAAGTTGTTAGTTCTATACTTTGTCTATAGTACTTTGTAACTGCACATGTAGCATACCATCTTTATTATGCTCTTGGTGGAAACTAATATATAACTGGCTCAGATTCACAGACCTTCATATCTAAGGCTGAAGTATGCTGGGACAACACCAAATACCAAGTATTATATGTGACATCATAAAAGCAATATTACACATTATGTGTAAGATGATTTTGGATGGCTATCCCACAAAAACTGTAGAGAAAGATAAAAGTTGTCCAACTATAATATTTAATTGGAGCACTTTTACCTCCAACTTTCTCATTATGTGTATAGGGCCTGTAGGGACAATCACTGCATTGAAAATTATTCTGATCCAAATTTCAACAAAATAAATAGTGAACTCTAGGAAAATAATTTATTGTAAGTCAACTAAAATAAGCATAACCTTGATCCCATAAACATAGATCCCAGCAGTAAAGTTCCAGCATACTAGAATACCTTTTAAAACCAATCCTGAGGATAAATTGTATAGTGACCTAAAGAAAAGTTAGCCATAAAATTGTGAACAAAAAAGAACAAACATTTTACTTGCTTATCATCAATTGTGCACAAATAAGTCATTAAACCATTAATTGCTATCAACTATAGTTGCTTAAGTACAACATTATCAAAGGTAGCATTTGAATTAGTAAAGATGATAATACAACTAATATTATTGGCTATTATTATTATTGAAGATATTATTGCCTATTACCCACCGAATTATATCGATACAATTAATATGCTGATTTATTTATGAACATTTTGGAATGCTGATTCCAGTATACCAGTGCTTGGACAAATATCCTTTCAAATAATACTAATTTCGCTGGAATTGGGTTTAATGGCATTTTCTCAAGAATGTACATATAACATTTTGCCAAAATTGCTTTTCTAACCATGTTGGCAATGGATATTTCGTCCTAATAATGTTTGGTAACATATGTGACCAACCATTTCCTGGCACGAGTTACTTATACTGTAGCTGGTTAAAATATCTAAGCTGAAATAAAACTGCAAGATAAATCAATAGTTTAAATAAACCCATGGTCAGTTAAGTCCTAGCTCGCTGGCAACATGAACAACCTACTCACACAACAAGCACCACTCTTCTGGCATGGATATTTGCAGTATATAGTGGGAAAGAGCAAGACCACCGAGCCACGGTGGTCTAGTTGGTAAGACACCAGACTGGCATTCGGGAGACCTGGGTTCAATTCCCAGGTCGGCTGTCTTGACTTTGGTTTTCGTGGTTTCCCAAAGTTCCTCCAGGCTAAAAGTCGGCCACGACCGCACTCATCTCACATTAAATCTCGCATTAAATAGGGATAGTTATCCGTAGAGTGAGATTACATGCATCCCTACAAAACGGCATTTAATTGCTGACTGTAGGGTAATCATGGATTTTTAAACGTAACTCTAGAATTAATGGACACCGATATTACAGGTAGCGAAACTTCATCGTGCCTTTTTCACATGGAGAAGATTTGTCCAGCAGCAAGCATTTATTACTGGTTAACAAAATTATCTGAGATTTGTTTTGGAATGTAGATTTTCATTTATTTAAATTAAAGAAAGGATTAGTCTTATTTTGTGGTGATGAATACACTCTTAACCAATTGATCCAAGAATGAAATAAATACCTACCAATAAGGAAGAACAATCTCTTACAATATTTAAAAACTTTCCTTGAGAGGCCCCCTTTCAATATTATAGGAAGCTATATAAAATGTTCTATTTTTATTTAAACCTACCTGTACTTCATTAATGACCAAATAAATTATATAATTAAGAGTGAAAAAAGGTTTAATCTTCTCTCCCGTTTTATCTCCCATTACTTCTACCACACTAACTGGCCCCACTGATGATTTCTCTTTAAAAGTATTTCTATATGAACCCTTCCATCAAGGTAAGCAATAAGTGCTCACTGTCCCCAAGTAATAACAGAATTTGTATAATTAATGGAGAATATATAAATAAAGATTCCACCATATTTGGCAGTGATTGTATTTTTTTGAATCTCTGGAATATATAATTAACCACTGAACTAGAGACTAGACCGAACTCTGTATGAGATAGGTAACAGTAATATTTGTAATTTATAAATCTATAGTTAATGAAATGGGTTTCTATAAATTCAATTGTTTTGAATTCCATGCATGAAGAACTGAACATGTGGATTTTGTATTTGAACCAATAATGAATGTATGAATGTACTAAAGCGTTTTTTTTTATTAATTTCGGAATATCATTATTATTTAATACGGATGCTGGTAATGAATTCAATTAAACTTACTAAGCATATATTTCAAAATAAATGCATGTTTAAGAATCAACTCTATAAACCTTTAAATATAATATTACCATTGCCATAGTATTCCTATTTATGGTCTTATGGCAGACATCAATCTGATGATATCAAAGTCACACTTCCATTTTTTAAAAAAAATCTGGTAGCATTATGCAGGATTTCTGTTAAGCGAATTTATTGCACAGTTAATCTATATAGCTAATGTTTCAACCAGCATTACAAGCGAGTCCTATATTGGCTCTTTTTCCCCAATCAAATTTATATACTTTTATGCAAATGTAGGTGGATATACGATCGTAATATTAATTTATATAGAAATGTATTACATTCACAAGTATAAATTACAACCTGAGATAAATACAAGCTATTTATTTTAAATGCGCTGTATAAAGAAGTTTTAGCAGCTCAAGAAAATGCTTTTTCACTGTCACGAGATTGCTTAGCTTTGCCAGAATAGTATTCATAATGCTAATTTCTTGCAAATTAAGTAATTTATAATTCTGAATAAAATTTATCATTAATCTCATTGAGCCAAATACTCAAAGCGTTATATGCTACTTTGTCGTTCTATACTTCTTTTATCTTTTTATGTATTACTAGCATTAAAATTAAATTGTACATGGGTATAATATGGATGTTCAAAAGGCATTAGAAATATAATTCATATTCATACAAAGGTATACTTGCATTTCCATTTTTGATAGTAAAATTTTGTATTTTGAATGAAATTAGGCCAGGTTAATGAAATAATCTTGAAATTTGCCATTTTATGCACAGGATATAAACCTTACCTAGTGGTTTCACATTTGTACAATTTATCTTAATAGGTTTTTATATTATATATATGCCGAAGATATAAATTTAATAATAAAAAATGGCTAAAGTAAATAAAAAAAACGTTAAAATTAATAGTTTTAAAATAATTAATAATTTTTGTGGAGAATTTTTAGTCAATTTTTGAATAGTGCAACCTTTGACCATTTGAAAATAAACTTAATTTCCTGCACTTTTTCTATTACTCTACTATATGTTTGGATGATGCTATTTCACTGATAAGCAACTTACATTTTACAACCTAGGTTTAGAAAATGTCAAAGTTTTTCACAAAATGTGAAAGTGGAATTTCTATTGTTTTGGCAGCCCTGAGGTATACACATTTTAGGATATTCCCACGGTTGGCACGAATGAAAGTAGGCCATGATTCGTCAATCAGTGCAAGCTAGAAACAATTAAGCAGTAAACATGTTCATTGTTTAACAATAACGACTAATGAATTATTTACAAACAGAATTTAATGGCTGTTGGATAAGTAAACCTGCAATAAACACAAGGCTACCTTGTTAAATAAATGCATAAACTGCGCAAATTCTAACCATGCTTTTCAGACATTACAGTAGATGATTTTATGTTTCACCTTGAATTTTATGATGGATGAGAATAGGCGTGAATGAGAAGCGAAAATTAATCCCATAACGCAATTAGATTTTTAAAATATATTAAAACCACATAATTACATTTGCACGGAATCAAAGATAACTGTGTGTAGCTTATATAGCTACATTTTATAACCTCATAAAATGTAATTGGTATTTTCGTCTGCATTCGGCTATACTAAATATCAAATATGTGATGTAAATAACATCTAGTTAAAAACCAATTATTATTGTTAATTATTTCATAACAGTTTATGGTGATGGGACGTGAATATTATGCGTGATAATATGATAATTCTCTCATATTCTGCCTATTAAATTAATTAAAATTATAATATTTTCAACAAATAAAAAAATAATAAATATATAAAAATAATAATTCTCATAATTGTAATAATAAATTATGTGATGTGTTTTAAGTGCAAATTACGTTCTTATACGACACCAAACGAGTAGAAAAATTCCACCTAAGAGTTTAGATTCCCTTAATTCACTTACCCCCTAAGCCATCATACGTCACACCTTCATTGGCGTTGCTCATACCTAAGGGGTAAAGATACGACCCAGGGGTCAGTTATTTGGCCTAAATAAATCATATCTATACACACCTCAACGAGATACAGAAAAGAAATACGATTATATTTTTGGAAAATGTATGCTTTACCTAGATACAAGCTATAGAAAATCGTCCATAGAGAAAACGTTTAACGAGTGTATACTACGCAACTAGCCTGACTTTGCCGACAAAGATATTCCACTAAATATATTCTTTTCATAATAATAAAAAGGTAAACAGCACAAGCACGACATTGTCTAGAAAAATGTATGTATTTGAACAAAATTCAATTTAATTAATGTGATTTACAAAGGAACAACCTCTTGAAAGATCAAACTCGAAAGATTTTATCTGTTCAACAAAAGAATGTACTGGAAATGAACCTATCAGCGTCATCCTGCATGGTGACTACTAATTTCGGAAAAATTTCCTGAATTTTCCAGGTTTTATTCTAATTTTCCCAGGTTCACAAGTATTTTAGTGTATAGTTTAAATGATGGTAAATAGTATAAATACTGCACAAGAAAGATAGTTCAGCTTTCACCAAAGCAATTAACAATGAGAATTATTGGAAATGGTGGAATTGATTGTGTCATTAATTTTTGCCAAATGACATTATATATGCTGCTTGTAGGGTACTGTATTATATTAAATTTAATTGAATACAAAATGAAATGGTGCATCTGGAAAAATTCTTGGTTCCAATTCAAAATTTTCTGAGATTTCCAGGTTTTCCAGGTTGAAAATAAAATTCTCTTAGATTTCCAGGTTTTATAGGCTTTCCAGGTTAATAGTCAACATGGTTATTCTTATAAATAGCTATAGTAGGCCTAGTCAAGAATAGTTATTGCATAGTAAAAACGCCAGGTAATAATTTGATTTCATTGGTGTAGATCTACCTAATCAAAATCAGGTCACTCTTTATAGATTAATTGATAATGCAATTCTCCAGTTCACTCTTTCGTTGAACAGAGCATGCAATGCACAAAAAATTTAAATTTTACCCTACAATCACGAGAAAATGCATGCATGCATTCAGTGAACTCCACTTTAAGATTTTTTTCCTTCAGTTTTCCAATTGAAATTGCATTGATATTTATAAAAAAACATCCAAATTTTAAAAGATATCTTCAGTTTAGATGTTGAGGTGTGTACAAATATAATAACAATTTTTAAACAAATTTTCAATTCGCAAAAAAAGTGAAAGGAAATGGGGAAAAAAAATGTTTTAAAGAGTTTTTAATAAAATCACAATTCTCAAACATGCTTGTATGAAACAAAATTTGAAAAACTGAAAGCCTTTTTAAGAAAACAAGCCCTTCTAGCAAATAGCAATTGTATATAAATTTTACAAATATTTTTCAAACTCCTAAAATATTTACAATATCAAAGGCCTCCTTTGATGTGGATTATATAAGAGAAAGTGAAGAATTTGGATTTAAAATATTCTATATACAACAAACCACTTTTCTTCAGTATCAGAGTTGAAGATAGAGAAAAAATGCATCATAAAAAACCGCTGACAAATAAAAGAGATATCCATCCATCATTTCGTTTAAAAAAGATATAAAGGTCTGATAGATTATTATCATTTTTTCTCCTTTTCTCTTATCTGAAATCTAAGTATCTTTCAATCTGTAATCAACGAGAGAATGCATCGGTGCATGCCTATCTTCGGAAATGAGAAAAAATGCACATGTTTCCGGTTTGCAGAAAATTGAAAGCATGTTGGAAATTGGATCCACACTGAAATCCAAGTTGTGCAACTTATTTTTTTCGAAATGGAAAATAAAAAGTTAAAAGAGAAGAATGAATTGAAATGAAAGGCTATTCATTATCCCAATAATTATTTCTGAATAATTTCAAAGCTGATGCATGCAATATATGTGCATACGACCGGCTAATGTGTTCCAGAGAACATTTCTCAAAAATTAAATACTGACAAATTAGCCAAATTAGGGCCTGGATTACAGAATAACTTGCATCAAACTGTAAATGACAGTTTGAAGAAGAAAAAATGACATAGCACTTCTAACTTAATTCAGCATTTATTAAATGCTGGTGCATTCCTAATAGGATTAGGTTTTTTAATTAAAATATTCACTCAAGAAGAAAAAAATATAAATCAAATAACAAACATTGAACTATATACGAGCCCACTTTAATGGATAGCTTAAGATTTAAGATTGATGTACAAAAAGCTAGTTTGTTAAAGCTGCACACTACTGCATTAATCCTCAATCCCATTAAATGTACTAAGCTACTTATCTATACATAATCTGTACCTGCAATGCTAATTGTTAACTACTTTAAAACATTTTAATTATTTACAGACGTACGGATTTCCATGCTCAAATATTTTTAAAGATATATTCTTTCTACTTAAGCATATTTACATTTTTATCATAAACATTTTGTCTCTATATGATTACACAAAGTCAACATCATCATGAAAATTAAATACCCCTTTCGTATCTGCATTAAAGTGACTAGACATGAATTAATTAACTATTGCAAAGTACAATATAAGTAATGTTCTTAAAAAATGTAAGTTCATTCTTGTGCAAATTTAAAAACTAAAAAAAAACAAGTTTTATACCAAAATATCAGTTTAAACAAACTTTGCATGGATATGGCCTAAATAAACATATAGCATTTTTAAAAACTGGTAAAAAATTGAGTTAAGAATGATAAAAAGTACAAAAGTCAAATTTATAGACTATGTTTTCGTATAATCCCCTTGTATTATTCCTGCATCGATCCATAGTAATGAGATTCGAATTGAAGCTCAGACATCCTTTAGATTTTTATTTATTTGGTAACCTGCAATTGTTATTGTTATTTTGCAGAGAAATATTTCAAATTAAATCCAGAAAGACTTAATATTATATCCTTTCTAATAATATACGAGCTTGTATACGTTTATCATTTTTGTTTATGTCAAAAATTGCATGGGAGCCTGCTGTTGGAAAATCTTTACATTTTCTGTTTAGATAAAATTAAATGGGAAGATCACCCTAGAAAAACGGTTTGGGTGTACTATGATCTGAGGTCCGTTAGGACTCTTGATGAAGACATGAGGTTGTTTGTTTAGGATTTTAGGTTAGGTTAGGTTAGGTCCTGTAATTAAAAACATCAGTTGCTGTCCTGGCTGTCCATAGCTGCATGTCTTCATCAAGAATCCTGCCGGACCTCAAGTCATAGTAGCCCCAAAAGTTTTTTGTAAAGAGTATATATATATATATTAAAAAAATATTACACATAAAATTACACAACTATGTTATTTATAGGTATTTTATAAGTAATTAAATTAAATTGTAAATATGATACTGCTGGTGACATCAGTTGCCATTTCATTCAAGCAAAAATTACTTTACTCACTTAATTTTGTTCCAAAATGTAGTGCATTGCACGTACAAATCACATTTGGTGTTCTGGATTTGCACGTGCAATGCAAAATGTGGCCAATCCACGTCATTAACATGACAATGGTATTTCGGCCATTAATTATTTTTTCTTTAATTACTAATAAATAACTAAGCATAACATATATAGTTGTGAAATTTTAGGAAAAATATTTTCTTAATGTATACTCTTGCAAGAAAACTACTTTTATCTTGGGTGCTCTTCCCCTTTAATATTTTCTTCAGTTTCAATAGAAATATATTATATGTAATAAAGATGGAGCCTTTTTATGAAGCTAAAGATGTAGCTATTCTGTCTTGTCTTTATTAGTGTGAGGAAAAACATTTTTGATATATTATTATGTATAAGCAGACATTTTGATAAACATTAACTTACAAATAATTTACAACCTCAATATCCAACTTGTTATAGTTCAGCAATTTTGAAGAAAATATATTTAGGAAAAAAATAATGTGACAGTTGTGCCCACAGTGTGAGTAGTTTTGGTCATATATAATTGAAAATATACGAATTCACACTATTCCATCACTGCATCAGAATTAATAGTTATGAGAATCCCATATAATATTCTGGGAAAAACATTTCAGTTCTAACTTTACAAGAAAATAAAACAGAAACTAAAACTTTCTATCTCTCCAAATTGCACAATGTTTTTATGAAGAAATTGAAAATTTGGGATCATTTACAAGCATGGTTATACCTGGCCATTAATAATTTAAGGTTTTTTTGGGTGTAAAGAAAAGCCATAAAAAGTGGCATTAAAACTCGCAAGGCCAGCAGCAATAAGAGCATCCAACAAAAACGGTCCAATACTAAAACTTAGCTCTAAAAGGAGAAAATAGAGGGCTTAAATCCTGAGTGTCCATAAACATTTCATGGTGGTTCTATGTGGCTGAGCCTATACCAAGATTTTATGGAGACAGATTTCAGATCAATAATACGGACGATATCGTCAAAGGTTAGGATGGATATCTGCAGTATTTTCAATATCCCCAATTTCCTGTATTCAACACACATACCGAATTGTTTGAAGGAAATTAAGTCCAGGATGTAAATAGTAAATACAGATAGCTATTGGGTTAATGACACTGCTTTGGAAACAATCAAAACTTTGGGAAGCAGCTGGAATTTTCCGGAACATTCCTTGGAGAGGGCCAACGGAAAAATTAGCAATTAAGAGAAAACGCTTTCTCCATGTGTTATATATAATTCATGCCACAAGTGTAGGTAGTTCCTATGGGTATCAATTGATTTGATTGCAACACCAGCACTATTTCTATGTTTAACAATTCAGCATTCACGCTCCAATGTAACTGCTCATTTTGTGATACGAAATGCATGTGTGAGCAATTACTCGTACGTTGGAACCAACTAAGTGTAATATGTTTTTCACAATCCTCACAAGAACATTGTTCCGAAATAACAATTATTCAAACAAACCTTTCAACTATAATTTACACCGACAATTAGATTTTCTATAAATCTAACCCCACCTAACAAGGCCCACCCAAGTAAAAATAATTCTGCAGAATTCTGCAGACGTCTGCAGAAATTTGATACGTTTTTATGCAGAAAAATATTCTTCATACA
>JAQFYV010000210.1:0-13236 GCA_034695065.1 Choneiulus palmatus | reverse complement strand
AATCAGTCTATAGACTGCTCGCCAATTGGAGACTGCCCGTTTTTCGGAGACGCCCGCCAACTGGAGGATTTACGGTACTTGAAAACAAAATTTATCATTACACAATACACACAAAAAATAATTCAAGCATTTTGTTTTTAAATTTTCTTGAAACTTTTTTTTGATAACTTTTATTTAATGGTAGTTGTTTTTAGTCCAAGCGCTATCAAGCTCTTAATTTTACAGAGCTCCCCCTTGTCTTACTCACATCGCCTAGTTTCGAAAATTTTCCCCCCAGTATCAATTTTAGTTGCAAGAAAATTTAGAAAAGTTTTTTACAAACTGCATTATACAATAAAACACTGCTCAAATCAATTCAAGATTTATGGAAAAATCCAGCGCATTGGACTATTCATTACAAGAATTTATAGGCTCGACGGACCATTTGCTACAGTCTTTTTTTTTCTTTTAAATTATTCAGAGGACTGTAATTGGTGCATATGCTGTAACAATAATTAATAGTGAGCCATAATAAATTTAAATATATAAGTTTACTTTTAAATTATTTCTGTGCATGTTCTCAATACAATGAGCACTCACAATTATAAAATTCAAACATTGGAAGATTCATTTAAGACCATTTCAATTCATATGTGTATTTATAACAAGTAACAGTATTTTCAACAGATAGTAAAAAGTAATACTTATCATATCTCTAGAAGTAATAACATGATGTATCAATCACAATCATGGTATAGTAAACCATCACATAAACATATATAATAAAATAATTAACACTTAACAACATCAAAATTTAAATAAAATATAATTCACAAGGAGCAGCTCCAACATAATGTTAACTGAAAGAATAAAATAGTGAATGAACCCAATTTTCATTTGTGATGAGTATTTATAGTCCTCAAAGGTATTTGTAATTAATATTTTGAATTCTTTAAATTACATATTTCTTTATTTACAACATCACTAATTAGCTTGCGTCACTTCTTTATCTATTTCTAAATCTCATGTATACCAAAGTGCATTCTTTTCATTCCTTAGATGTTGAAATTTGAGTAATTAATCTTTTGGCATTGTGCCTATTGCTATTTACAATATTTATTTCAATTAACTCATGTTCAATTGTATATGATGAAATTGTATGATAAAATTATATGATGAAAACCCTAACACAGTGGAACCTGGCTTGGTGAACACCGTTTAACAAGATCACCTGCTTTAGGTGAACACTTTTACATGATCCTAGCAGCTTCCATAGAGAATACATTAGCAAAAACCTTTATAACAAAGTCACCTTGCTAATGTGAACAGTGAACTCAAAA
This sequence comes from Choneiulus palmatus, assembly GCA_034695065.1. Lineage (NCBI taxonomy): Eukaryota > Metazoa > Arthropoda > Diplopoda > Julida > Blaniulidae > Choneiulus > Choneiulus palmatus. Next base: position 11,917 of record JAQFYV010000210.1, on the reverse strand, counting down.
ATCGACCCCATGAATAAATTTAGCATTGATTTGTCTCTAAGTGGAACAAAATTCTTTAGGAATTCCAAAGAAGCGTAAAAATAAATGAGGGTCATGATTTTATGCTTGACTGCACTCGACCCCTTAATGACTTGCGACAGAGAAAAAGCCACTAATAAAGTGCCAAATTAATCCCCATAGGGAAACACCTGGATGTTGTAAAATGGTTGTTCTGGTTGGGAAATTGCAAGGAATCATTTTGCAATTCAAGAAATTGCAGTGACTCAGCATGATTTGGACACAAAACTAGTTTTTATTTTAAAATATATATAATAGTTAGTTATTCACAAAAGTCCTTGTCTTGCAATGGCTGCAAAATGTAAACCTAATGTACGTTTTATATTTTTTAAAATTTTTTAATCTTCCATAAGATGAACACCTGTGTACTGTTGTCGGCGGTTTTTTTCATACCCCCCTTTTTTTTCAGGGAGGTAAGCTCCTTTCTTAAGGGAGTCCTGCCGTACACAAAATTTATATTTTACGTGGGCTCTGGAATGCATGGATTCCTGAAGTGCATCCCTCCCTTCTCCTTCTTCCCTTAATATATGCTTGGCGAATATCCTTTTTCTTTTCCTTACCAAGTTAAATTTTCCAAACCTGCTTCAGTTGCCAACTTCGTAGAAGTATAGCAATATTCAGGATTCTTTTAATTTATGCGAACCAATTTTTAATTTTCAGATGTTTAAATTGTCCCACCATTTTTAAAGAGTTTGACTTATCTGCTGCTAGAGGGCGCCGGGTGTCCGAGCTTGGCTTCCATGCCAGCTCATCTCTGTAGTCTTGTGACTACTAGTCACTAGTGAATTTGGGCTACAATACATGGATTTCCTGCAAGTCTAGTGCTTCTAAATATGGATTACCTGTGCTCCACTGATATAAGGATTTTGTGCTACTACTAATGGATTACCAGGCATCTTTTGGGTGAGTGAAATTTTTTTCCTTTTTATTTATTCCCTAAAAAAAATCTGGATCAGGGTTTTTAGAGCTTAGTCTTTTCAATCTAGCTCCGGAAATTTCCATAGTTAGCAACATTTTCGTAGGGTCAGCTGTAATTTTCCATATTGTTTTTAGTGTTGACACAGATAACCTTTTGTGGTTTATTGGCCCGATGTTGGCCGGAAATTTCAAATCTGACAGCCTTCAGATTGCATATCGGATAATGTTACATTCCATGAAGACATGCAAAAAAAATCTGTCTGGAATTTATTTCTGCCAAAAATGATAGATGTGCTCATATTACCATTATTAACTCATATCTGACATCCTGCAATGGTCAAGTATCACTGACCAATTGATATCAGATTCAATTCGCAATTTTTTAACAAATGCAAAACAAATTTTACGTGCAAAGAAAAAATCATATTATGGATGCTTCGAAAGTTGTTACCCTGGATTTGTTTACAAAAATAGTACGAATTTTGGAATTTGCAATCCTCCCGAGCAATTGTATCGCTAACCCAAAATCTTTCCTATTTTACGAACGTCACCCTAAATGACTTAATTAGCAATCACGGTAATGGTTTATACAAGACCTTTTATTGATGAACATTTTTTAAAAAAATAAGTTATACATCTCTAAAAAAATTTACAAGTACATTTGAATAACTCCAACATTGGAAAAAAATAAATCTTTTCCGAGCGACTCCTAAGTGAAATTGTAAATTGTGACGATAAATAGTCCGAAATAAAAAAAAATTTGTTGGACTTTTTTTTTAGACAAACGAAAAACTTAATGTACCGTTTACGTATTGCTCTCCCTTCACAACAGCACTCACACAACAATAAAATTCAAAATATTACAAAAACGTTTTCTGCCTCTACGTCACTTGTTAGAAACCCTGTTTAACATTTTCGAGATCTTATCATTTTTCTCAATTTTCGAAATTTGGCAAATTTGTTTATAGTGGTGCTCGAATTCTTAATCTATCAAGTCAATAACGTTTTTAATCCAATTTTTGAACTTTTCTAATAAAATAAAAAAAAATTTATTTTTTGCAATTTTAAAACTTTTCAGAATTTTTCTTATTTTTTCAAAATTTTTTGCAATCCTAATGGTGGTGCTTGATTTCTAAAAACTAATAGGTTAATATTGTCTTTAATCCAAATTTTTTTAACTTTTCTAATAAAAAAAAATTTATTTTTTGCAATTTTAAAACTTTTCAGAATTTTTCTTATTTTTTCAAAATTTTGCAATTTCATGGTAGTGCTTAATTTCTAAAAACTAACAGGTTAAAAACGTTTTTAATCCAAAATTTTTAATTTTTCAAATAAAATTTTTTTTTTAATTTTGCAACTTTAAAACTTTTCAGAATTTTTCGTATTTTTTCAAAATTTTGCTATTTTATGGTGGTGCTTGATTTCTAAAAAACTAACAGGTTAATAACGTTTTTAATCCAAATTTTTTAACTTTTCTAATAAAATTTTTTTAATTTTTTGCAATTTTAAAACTTTTCAGAATTTTTCTTATTTTTTCAAAATTTTGCAATTTTATGGTGGTGCTTGAAAAAATAAAAAACTCATTCAATGGTCATCACATAACAAGAACACATTTGGCATGGCAAGATGGCTATGGCTAACATTGGCAGATTTTCTACATTTTCAAACTGTTTTTATTAAAGCTAAAATTTTTCATTACTAAGATCATACATTTTTATCCATAAACTTCTAACCCAAACCATTTCAACCTATTCCATACTGATCCAGCCCAGCCCCTGGCGTTCTTGTTTACCCTAACATATCTGTATTTGATTCAAGATTCAAGAACTGTGAGAAATTAATGGAAAATCCCATTTTTAGATGTTTTTACTTAGCTTTTATAGAGGCCTTCTTTAAATCCCTTTTTCCCTCGGTGACAGGTGAAAGTTTGAAAAGTATTTGTCCTTACCGTCGGAAAGTTTTTAAACAGTATTCGTATTCGTATTTCATTTACAGGCACTGATTCAAAAGAATCAACCTGGAGGGAGGGGAAAAATGGCCAGAATAACAAATAAAAAAATCAATAATTTATAAATGAATAGTTGAGGCAAATAATTGAACGAACAATCAGCATAATTACTAATTAAGCAAGAGCAAATGTGATTCTCTAAATTTTAGGAAAGTGCGACAAATATTATATAAATTAAGCACACGTTTCAGAGATAGTAGTCTAAATAATAAGCCAAAGGTGTATAAGTCATTTGGCAAGCCGAAAGTTTAGAAAATTTCTGAGGACCATAAATCTTTATATATTGGGCATTCACACAAAATATGAAATTATTCAGATCCACTTGAAGAGCAGAATTTACATTGCAACGATGGAGGAGTAATTACTGATTTGTCAATTTGATAAGGAAAAAGAGAGGTGCAAATTTGGCCAAAGAATCTGAGAATGTTAAGAGGTAAATGGAGGTCAAGTAGGAAAGAGTATGATCCCGGGAGGTTCAGAAACCTGTAGTGTGGGAAATTTGTAGAAAGCTCCTCCTTATGAAGATCATCGTATCTTGCAGAATCGAACAACCTTTCTCTCATTATATGAAAGTGTAATTTAATAAGGTCAGTGGATTGAGTAAGCCACAAATATGACAAACCCCAATTATTAAGGTTAGCCTTTAGGTTATGGCACCAGTTAAGTTTTATGTTTGGGTTCTGCTTTAGTAGCATTTGATAGGTATGGTACAAAAGAGAGTCAGGGGGTGAATATAGAATGCGGATCCAAAATTTAATTGTAAGTAGATTAGCCTGTATCGAGATGGGTTCAAAATTTACTTCTCGACGCAGAATATATCCTGGGACTTTACAATTTAAACAAAGTAGTTTTCTTATAATAAAATTTTGGAGTTTCTCAAAGCTATTTTTATTGAACACCCACCAGGTTTGTGCACCATAAAGAAAGACAGTTTTAACAAGAGTATTGAATAGAAGTTGACGGTTTCTCATTGGCTGAATTCGTAATTGAGTAAGTGGTGACCATATAGCATGAATTGCTCGTTTAGCTTTTTGATAGAAGTACTCAGGGGCTGATGATAATAAACCCTTTGAAGTAAAAGGCATTCCCAGATAAATATAGGAATTGACAATTTCAATTAGATGATTCCCAAGAAAGAATTTTTCTTTCTTTCGGATTCTACCACCTTGCCTAAATATCATAATTTTTGTTTTGGTTAAGTTAATAGATAGATTCAAATTCTTAAAATAATTATTGATTAAATTAATCTTTCTTTGTAAGTCAATTAAGGATTCTGCAAAAATACATAGGTCGTCGGCAATGAGAAGACCATGTGTAACTACATCGTTTACTTGAATTGGTGCTATTGACTGGTTTCTGTTCAAGTGATCCATGAGATCAAAAATAAAGGAATTAAAAAGGATAGGACTAAGTGGTTCCCCTTGGAGCACACCAGTTTTTATAGGGATTTCTGTAGTTTTATTATCACATGAGAAAAGAACTTTGGCATCACTATATAGGGATTTAAGAATTTGTATAAAATTACTGCTAATTCCTTGTTTCTTCAACTGGTTCCAAAGTAAGGAGTGAGAGACAGAATCAAAGGCTGCTGCAAGATCAATAAATATTACATAGAATCAATTTTTTTTGCATAAACTTGGTGTTGTACAATTGCATTAAATATAAAAAGTTAATCAGTGCATAAGAAATTTTTTCTAAATGCTGCCTGTTCTTTTGGTAAAATCTTATTGAGTTCTTGCCACTGTTAAAGTCTGTTAGCTAATATAGTTGAAAAGATCTTTTGTAGGCAATTGAAAAGAACAATCGGTCTGTAGTTCGAGGATAAACTTTGTCGCTTTTTTTGTAAATAGTGATTAGTTTACCTCTCGTTCATTGAAAAGGAACTTGTTTAGATGTGAGAATCTCATTGAAGAGTAACAGCATATGATTGAATAGTAGAGGAGCGGGAAATTTAAAAAATTCATTTGGGATGTGGTCTGGGCCAGGAGCTTTTGAGGTTTTTGAATTCTTTAAAACCACTCTCAATTCAGTATCAGTAATTCGATTATCCAGAAGCTCATCATAAACAGCAGAGCCATGTTGTGCACGAGAATCAGGATTTAGTTTAATTGTATTCTCCGCAAATAATCTAGTGAAGTGATCAACCCAAACCTGGTGAGGAATCGGATTTGGAGACAGTGGAATTTTTTTTATTGATTTCACCGCTTTCCAGAATTGCCTGTTATTGGTTGAATTTGTTAGAGAATAGTTTAAGTTAGTAAAATTATGTTTCTTAGTGTTAATTTTCAATAATTTGAAGGATCTATTGAGTTCTATAAAAATATCTTTATCTTAGCTTAAGTTGGATTTCCTAAATGTTTTCAAGGCTTTATTAGTTAACTTTCTAAGAGCACGACAGTCCGAGGAAAACCATACTGGGTCGTTGGCTAAATATGGTACTACAGTTTTTACTGGAGACCAAGCTTTCAAGGCCATGGTTGAATTCAAAATTGTTTGTTTAATTAGATTTAGCCTTTCACCGGTTGTTAAAGATTTATCGTGGTTGTTAAGTAAAAAGTTTTCGCAGTAATTTAAAAAGTCACTCCTCATATAATCAAACCAGTAAAATTTCTCTGGAATAATAATTGGGGACAGATTGGACTTCATGCTTACAATAGTCAAATTCCAAACCTACATTTAGTATTTGGTGAATTGAATCTAAGCTATTAGTGATTGAAAAGTTAAATAGGTAGTTATTGATTAATACAGGACTTAAAATTATGTAGTCAATCACTGAAACCCCCGATGTTGCAATGTAAGTCAGCTCCCCCAGCGGATCAAAAGTGCAATTTCCATTTAAAGGACATAACTTAAGATTCTGACAAAACTCAATCAAATCTCGTCCCCGTTTATCAATTTTCTTATCTTTGGATTGGCGATCTGGATTAAACTGCTTATTTACAATTATATTCTGCAATGTCAATTCGGATAAAGAGCCCAAAGCCGCTGTGTGGGCATTTAAATCTCCGACTAAAATGATTTCAAGATTTGATTCACAAAGAAATTCAATTCTGGAAAGAAATTCATCTATATAAGGGTCAAATGTGCTATCTGGAGGGACATAACACCCAATGAAAATAATTTCTCTTGCAGAGTCTAATAAGTTTGAAATTTTACAGATTATGCCAATAAAAGAGGAGAAAATTACTCTTGAATTCGATTCTTTTGTCAATCATAAGTAATAATCCCCCACAGGGACGGCCCATTTTGTTAATCTTCAATGCATTGACTGAAATACTAGAAAAAATATCACAAGAACAGAAACAAGGAGGTTTGAGTGCCCATGTTTCAGATAAAAAAAATAATATTTGCATCATTGCACAGATCCAAAATAGTTTTTAGAACTTACAAAACCTTTACAGTTCCAGCTTGAAATTTTAATCGCTTCCAATCGTGGGCGTTTTAACTGTGAAGTATGCTTTACAAAACTTCAGGCTTTAGTTTTTGATCTAGTGGTCCTCGTTGGAAATTTCACACCTGGGTCTTTTGATTGCATCGTAGCCTTGGTTTGTTTTTTCGGCATTAGGTGAGAGCCCTGCGGTAATGAAGTTAATGGGGAGTACGCAAATCTTGCCAGAGGAGAGCCAAGTGTAGAGGAATTCTGTCTAGGATTTGACTGGATGGTTGAGGTAGACAGAATCGGCAGCACGTCAGATGAAGTTAAAGCAACTGGATGCGTCTGTAGGCCTTCAACCAAGACCTCCCGTGGACTCGCCAACAAGCACTGAATCGGTTGATTTTCTGGACATGAAGTTTTCTGATGGCAGACTATCCACAGTAAATTTTACATTATTGATGAACAAAGTGGTGAATCGCACCGATGCTTTGGAGCCAGAAGCTCGAGCCCTGGAAGCAAAGCCGGCAAGAATCGAGAAATCCTCTGATATAAAAATTTGGATCCTCTCAGCTTCTTCGCACTACTGAGAATCAGGAGCCGTGTTTCGTTATTAGAGATTTTTGAAATTATTGGGGCTGTAAATAAACCTGAAGATTTTCCCAATCTGTGTGTCCGACCAATGTCAGCATCTGCAATCTCTAACTTCTCCTCAAGAAAAGACCGCAGCACTTCTTTAGTTCTCCCTTGAGATTCGTCTGAGGCAGCAGGAATCCCATAAAAGATCAAATTCTCTCTGCGGGAGCGGTCTTCTAAATCAGTTATTTTTGCAGTCGAAAAGTCGATGGTATCATTTGAGTTTTATAGAAAAGCCAATTGATTAACGATTGTAGTTTGGAGTGAGTCTATTTTGGAGTATAAATCCTTATTGTGTTGTTCTATTTGTAGTATTCGATTATCAAACGGAGCAAGCAGATCAGGCAAAATCTTTGGTAAAATTGTAGGAATTTCAGAATGCAGCATATCTCGAAATAAACCTTTTGATAATGCAATTTGTTGACTATCATCATCTTGAGAATTTTCAGCTTCGTCCCTCATAGAAATTGAATTTGGGCCAGGATTCAACTCAATACCTCCAATAATGAGCAAAATAATTAAGGCACCTCTAGTAATTCTCATAAGTAGCTTCAACAAACCTATGCAAAAGGAATTTGTTTGCTTCATTTTTGACCTTGAATGGCTATTTCCACCTGCAAGCATTCCAATCCTTTTCCTCCAAATTTGGATGTCCATGTTGAAAACACACCACTTTTTGTTATATCAATAGGTTCAATCCAGTGAAGTTATAGTAGAAACACACTTAAGAAGGTAATTCACTAATTATAACTCAAATAATTGAAATAATGATTTTTTTAACAAACTGAAAGTCAAAAGCAGGAGCACTAAAAAAACGTGACTGTTCAGGTTAACAGTGTGACCAGATACCAAGTTTTCAAACAGTGCAGAGGTTAATAGTTCAATCACTTTTTGTTGATTTAGTTCGAGAAAATTTGTCTAGAGGAAAATCAGTCTCTCGTTTCGGGTTTAACTTGCAATCACAAATTAATCAAAAATACGTTGTTTTTTCTCTGCTGGCCGACTTCGAACAATTTTTTAAAGGAAGATATCGGGATGATACCAGTAACAAAGCTCAATACATTTTTAAAAAAATTTTATCTTCCAATTGCCGGGAAAATCTTGTGCGGCTCTATTTACGCATCAGGTTTTTTGGATGGGAACCTCCCATTTTGGCCCAGGATTTTTTAAGTGAAAAGGCTTTAACCCCTCTAAACTTAGGGGGTCCTCCCACCAATTCCACGAATTTTCCCCATTTGATGGATGTTAATGGCTTTTAGAATTTTTTTTAGCTGGGAAAATTTGTTACTGGTAAACAAGAAATCCATAAATGTCAAAGCAAGTGGTGGCCTTTTCACATCCCATTGGTCCCTAATTCTAGAAAAGAAAGGATACATCAACCCCCCCTTTCCTGCCATTGGCCATCCTCTTGAGTTTTGGCTCTGCCCATAACTCAAGAAAATAGTTCCTATCAGTGTTTTGCCCATCTAACTATAGATGGCGCCACTTTGCAAAGACAGTTCAAAAAATGGTCAAGAGGGAAATTCAAATTAAAGTTTTCATTTTAATCCAAGCACTAAGGACTGGGACTTGTTAGGATCAGATTTTAAATTCTGAAAAAAGGTTCCCTGTAACTCATAAAGTCCGGGACCATTTTGTCCTGGCCCTAAAGCTTTACCCCCCAGTTGCCCCCACCATAGGTACACGTTTTTACAGCCTACTGGGACACTGGGGTCAGCCCAGGCTCTCAGTCCTGTATGAATTTTAAATTTCTAATAACCCAAAACTTTGTTTATTATAATAATTTTGTAAATTTTAGAATTTTGAATTTATATGGCCATCCCCTGCATTCATGCCTCAATTTACTTTACCTTATGAAAAAACTTCTCCCTAATTTTTAAATTTAAAACTAATTTTAATTTTTTCCTTTCTTTTCAGTTCTACCTCTTTTTGAATGGAATTTCTGTAAAGATAAGGTAAGAAAATTTATTCACCCAAAACAATTTATATTTTTCCAGCTTGTTTTTATTTTACTCTCATTTTACATTCTTGTTAAAAACGGACCCGTCACCAGTCCCCTTATCATGCAAACGTGCAACTCCGGTGACGTCCATTAGGCATCCGGCGCGGCCAGGTGAGTACCTTGTTACCACTGGTAACACTGTGAACACTTTTGACTGATCTCACTGGTGTTCGCCTTGGACAGGTTCCACTGTATTTGTATAAATGAAAAACAAAATTTCCAAAGCCTTAGAAACAGAAAATAAAGAAATTCTACTTGCTTGGCATATTCACTGACATTTTCCAAAATGGCGGCAGCAATAGTAACAACCAGAGTTATAACCACAACCATGTAATCGATTAAATTATACCACAGTTTTACAAAATCACGTGGCCTATCAATACAAAAACATCGTTAAAAAACCATTCAAAAGTGCATTCACCCTTTACCTATGGCTCTGAACATAATTTTAGCAAATGACTTTCTCTAATATAAATTTATGCAAACTAAGGTGTATATATCCAATTCTACCAAAGCTATATGTATGTACTGGTCTGACGTGACGTGAATGATATCAAAGGACAAGTAGGGTCATTCAGAGTAAATGGCAAGTTAATATACAAGTTTAGTAGTATAATACATTTGGGGACACACCACAAATTGTAAGCAATCACCTCATGCCAGGGTGACAGCCAACATGATCAACCCAGGTTGGTATAACAGCCCCAGTGAATCTACTAAATTGAATTAAATATCTTAGGTTATTTAAGAATAACAATTTGATACTCAAATTGTTGACTATCCATGCAATTAAGAATTATGGTTTTCAATGAAGACATATCTGTTTATTTTAATTTTGAAAACAAGATCATAGAAGAATACATTTCAATTAGTCAAAAAAGGAATATCAACTAGTTCACACTTGATATTTAAAAAATAAATAAAAATATGTAACACATTTTACCATAAAGTAAGACCTTCAAGTTCTAAAACTCAGAGACAAATTTGTCAACTGAGATATGTGGTCCAAAAATTTCGATAATTCGAATTTTTAAAATGATGCTAAAACTCATTTAAACTGCTTTAAAACTGCTTTAAAACTCATTAACAATTTTAGTAAGATATCTACAAAATATGCTAAATATTTTGTAGATATCTAACTAAAATTGTTTATATTTTAAGAAAAACTGCCACTGAGCTTAATTGGAATACATATTTTTTTGGTCAAAATGTTTTAAAAATCCTGGCCTATTGTATATGATTTATTTTTTGAATTTTAAAATTTGTTCTAAGTTGTTCCAAATTCTAAATTTTTCCAGTTAATTGTAGATGCCTTCTGACAGACTAAATTTATGCAAACATCATTCATCTATAAAACTTTACCATCTGGAGACAAATTTGTTAACTGATATCTAGGGTAAAAAATTTTCGCTAATCCCAATGATGCTAAAAGCTTATTTAGAGAAATTGTCTATATTTAAAGAGAAACCGCAAATGAGCGTAATTGGAATATATATATTTTGGTCAAAATCTTGGAACAAAAAAATATATTTCCCAAATATGCTCAATTGTAGTTTTTCCTAAAAAATACTTAATTTCATTAAGAAATGTTCAATGTACCCTTTACATTTTGCAATTTAAATGGGATTTGTGACTTCTTTAAAATACTGACATTATCAAAAAAAAATTCTGCTTATGTCGTTCTTCAAATCTACCATTAGAACTTATACATTGGGTGATAAATTTAGTATGATTGCAATCAGAACCAAGGCATCTACAAGTAAAATCACAGACTTTTACATTTAGAATTACTTGCAAAAACCCAAAAACTTGTAATAATCCTATACTTTTGATCAGGATTTTTTTTAAATTTGGACCAAAAAAATATATAAATTCCCAAATATGCTCAATCACAGTTTTTCTTAAAATTGTAAACTAGGAATGTGGATTTTGGCACCAAATTTGGATTTGGTGCCAGAATTGCATCAGTCAGCTGACATGTGGGGAATTAATATTAATATAAACAAAGAAATATTTTAAAACTAACGATTAAGTGTATAAAAACTTTTATTTTAAGTTTCATAAAATAACATTTATAAAAAAAACAATTCGTTGGATGAGTTGGCCATACATAGTAATCTAACAACATTAATATAACCCTGGACAAGAGAATTCAAGTTGAACTTTGAAATGTTCAGTGAAGGTGTCCCATGTCTTTTTCTTGTGTGCATAGTCTAATTCATCTCTTTTGAGAGTCAGCCTATAATGTATAAAGAGGTTTGAATCAATTAATTACGTTCTTCCGTCAGAACACAAAGGGGCACAAAAAAATATTAAATGAAAGTCTAATGGGTGCCTGAGAGAGGCAGAAACAGCTGTGGAATGAATTCAAAGTTGTAAGATACTTGTTTCATGTTATATTACCTGCAGTTCTTGACAAATGCGGTATGAAACCAGAAGAAAAAAGCAACATCTCCGTACTCACGTGGGACTGACTTCTACCCAGAAAAAAAATCAATATATTCATTACAAATTGTCATAAATTTTTTTGCAAGAGAAAATACTTTCTAGAAATTATTATTTATGCAAATATTAGGATAGTCAGTAAATAATTGTAGAACATAAGTCATAGCTGTTACTTGGGTATATTCATTTAGAAGCAGCTCCATTGGAGCTCTCCATTTCTTAAAGGAAAAGCACTCCAATTTATTAGAACCAGCTTGCTACACAAGGCGTACTGAATATCAGAAACAAAAGCTCAATCTTGTGGTAAACTTTCTAAAATACCTTTCGAAATCACTTGTCCAGTTGTCTAAACCCATAAAATAAAAATATGAACATGCTGGGATGAAATGTCTGGTAGCCAGTGAATTGGGGAAAAAATACCTTGGTGAGGTGAATGATCTGAACATCAAATGTGATGCTTGTAATCAGTGTTGAAAAT
>JAQFYV010000209.1:0-13249 GCA_034695065.1 Choneiulus palmatus | reverse complement strand
ATAAAAAGTAAAGTATTTTATAAACAACTAAAATATAAAAGTAATTTTTCAGCCAAGTTACTGCATAGATCCTGGTTTTTCAGTCCCACAGCAATGGAAAACGAACAGTCCCTATTTCATAAGTGAACTTGCACCAGTGATAAGAAATTTTTGGGTATTACATATAAAATAATACTTTTTGAGATCCTTAAATTTTTAAAGCAGTGTGCATTAGACACCACCAAAAATTGAAATGAGTAAATATATGTGCAAAATAATATAAGGAACTCAATGAAAAAAAAAACGTATGCACCAAAATGTGCATGAATTATAAGCCAGTGAAAGCCACTGGGCATGTTCACAGGCAAAGAGCACCATGCCTCGAAAAGCCTGCAAAAGTTTTACAGAGTTAAGATAATCACAACCCTGTTTGAGGAGAAACAACTTTTTTTCCACAAAAATTGTATGCATTTCTCGTACAGCTCCGCTGCAATCTAGCTCGGCACTAAGTAACTATAGTCTAAACTTTAAAATGCTCAACCGCAGTACACATCCAACTACGCAGTTGTTTCTTTGTGAAAATGCAAAAGCCGAAAGAAATGAATCTTAACTCTTGTATGCGGAGACCAGCTCCTTCAAGTATCAAGATATAACAGACATGATGTCGACTTGATTAACATGCAGTTAAATGCAAAATAATATCATTAGAATAACTTAACACAGGCAGTATGAGACATGGTAGGACAGGACATGAAATGGGGAGAAATGGTACAAGGGCTGGGGGAAGTATCGATACAGCAGTTCTCAATGGTGCTTTGAACCACGGCGCTTCATCCACACATAAGAAATAGAACATACAGAAAATGTCAGATTTTCAACAAAGAGACAAATCAAACCCCCGAATTTACACAAAAAAACTTAGGGACTAGAAAAAAGAGGTTCCAAAGCACCACTGCACGTCCTCCTTCGAGACACTGCCGTCAAATGATTCGGAAAAGCCTCGGCTCATCTGGGATTTAGCATTGGCCAAATGAGTTTACACATGAAATATTAAGAATATATCACCCGGGTCGAGTTTCTTTGGTGAAAAGCATGTAAACACTTGGGCGATGAAACCAAGACACATTATCATCATTATGCAGCAACTTCCCCTTGGCAAAGGACAATTTCACCCGGACAGGAATTTCAAAATGGACTGTCCAAGTCGAATGGGTTATATGTTAGGTAAAAAAAAAAAAAAAACGCGTGCTTTTTAAATGATTGTGTGGACAATAGTTTACAATTGGGCTTAAATGCATGCACAAAGCATTCGTTTAAATAAAACTCGAACACAAGAAAAATGTTTTTTAAATTAAACAATTATAGGCTGATGACAAAAATCTGCTATTTACGAATTTTACAGAGGAAGCCTAACAACAGCCAAATTAACCTTAATTAGCAAAAATTCCAATAAAAGGATTTCAAATTAAATAAAGCATTAGATATAAAAAAAATATGCAAATCGGTATGACAATTAAGGAACTATGAAAAAAAAATGGCAATAATATGAGAGAAAAATTAAACAAGAGAATATACTTTTGTAAACAACAGATTCAACTAAAAATTAGTTGCAGATTTTTGTCCGCAGCAACGACATACGAGTGAAACAAATAAATGGCCCCTAAAAATTAGGACAAATTGGTTGCACGTTAAAACTCAGGATCACAATCGTGTACTTGATCACAGGAGGTGATTTCAAAACAATAGATGAAATTAGTTTACAAACAGATCTGCTTAGGATGGTGTATATATATATTGCACCCAGAACGTATGGTTTCAAAGAACTAACTAAAAAAGATTTAATTTAAAAATTGGCAACACTGAGTGATTTGATACCAGGTACTTAAATACTTCAGTTTTTCGCATGAATGAAAAATCTTAGCACATTTCATTCCAAATATTTTACCAGTACGAGATCAGTTTTCTAAAACTTTTTCGAACCCCAGTAAAAAATCCAACATTATGCATTTGTGAAAACAACTCTGGGAAGCTATAGTACATGGGAATTCGATCGCACGTTTCGTCGTGCAATTATTGGTCCAGGAATACATGGAACACCTCCCACATCCCTATTAAAGCTACCTGCTGATTAAGACTGATCTTCTGAATAAAAACTACAAGTATTAGATATACACATTTACAACGTGGTCAATAAAAAATAGCAATTAATATTACTCCTTCAGCGTTCATCCAATTCAACAAAACACAACTTTGCTCTTTATTTTTTCGGTTACGGATTTAGCGTAAGTTAGCGGATAAAAAATTTACGAAGGTTTGCTTTGGACGTACGCTTCACATATCAAACTTGTTACAGATCACAGGTTGCATAGGTTAAAACGGTGTGTTAAAAAGTGAGCGAGTGTAATTTAAAAAGAACGAAACGCCTAAGAAAGAGAATAAATTTAGTGCAGTTAAGTAAATATTGGACAGGTTTAGTAAGGGTTAAAACTCATTTTGCAAAATCAAAATTATTCGAAAGTACTGCCAAATTGGGGCAGTATTTCAAGCAACTTGTGTGTGTATAAATAATCCTAATCAATTTGAAGGAGTATCACTTAAGGAGTAAGTTGATGGCTATTTCACTATGGAAAGACTACGTGCGTATAACAGTTGGTATTCAGAAGCCAAAGAGAAAAAAATGGCGTATACAAAGCAATTTTTAATAGTAATAACTTACTGCCAAATATTTAAAAGGCAATAGTAGCAAAGAACGACGTTCTCTAATACCCCTTCCCACATTTAGAAACTTTTGCCAACTGCAAATTTTTCTACTATTAGCCAAAGTGACAAATATTATTATTGGTGTAAGGCAGTCACAATTTTCAAAACTGTGCCCAGCAAATGTCCGTAAAACACTTTTGCCTTTTTCCAATTTAAATTTTTGTTCTGCTAACGTATATTACAGCACAGTAAATGCTTGTGACCACCCATAGGATCATTAGAAAAATGTATTGATCACTTTGGCAAACGAAAGTCATTTGAGTCAACAGGCTTCCATATTTTAAGAATGGGACGGCAAACTTAATACTTCCAAAAATACATAGCTACAATATAATCAAACTACCACAACACCAACGAAATACCCTTGCTGGAAGGCCCTTTGATTTGTGTTTTAAATTTTAAATACTAGGCTTCGCGAAAAGCCATTTGACAAAACTTAGATTCAGTTATAAGAGGCAGTGTCTGGAGTAACGAATGGACAACGATGGGTTTCCAAATTTTCGACACGCTTAAGCCTTGGCAGCAAAGGGTGAAAATAGAAGTAGGCATTATATTCCTCTAAACATAGAATTATAACACGAGGACAGAAAATAAATCATAATTAGCACAAAAAAATGGCAACAGCCCTGTGACCCTGTGACTTGGGAAATGTTACCATCAAAGTCACTTTTCCCACCTGATTACATTTAACACCGATCGACAAAATTGGCCGATCGAGGCTCGAATGAAAGCTTATGTGTAGGCAAATATCGAATCAAAATAATTGTCGCCGACCGCTCGATGCGCGGGCGGGTTCCGACAAGAACAGCTAATGGACTTTTCTTGCCAATGATTAATGATCTTCGATTAACTTATACGAATGCTCGAATTTCAAAATCCAAGCGGAACAATTTCATTTTGCATACACACGCACGCACGCACAACTATTGTTAAATTTGAACATATTATTTTTTTTAACTTCAGTTAAGTTTAGTGCTCCCAATATTTTCATGATGGATGAAACAATTAACCTCCATACAGAACGTATCAAAATGGCAGGCAACAATTGCCAATTCAATTTGACTAAGTGATATAAAAGTACCCCCAGAATTTGGTTTGAGCTGCAATGCACCACGAGTTTCAATGGGCTCCAATACCCATTAACGAGAATAAAACGAATGGCAGGTGCAGCTTGCACGAATGCAATCCCCGGTAACTAATACGTGTATCTATATGTCCTAAAAGAAATGAGACTACAAAATTTTACATTCGTTTGTTTGCTGCCTGCATTAGCTACTGGTCTGATATGAAAAAACCTGCACCATCTAACATCTACCCTATTTGAAATGAGTAGACAGGTGGAAGGGGAGAAAAAAGAATATTGTTCATCCATTGGATGCAATTGCCAAGTATGGCTTTACCACCATGTATTGGAGGGACGGTGCGCGATCAGACCATTGGAATGTTTTACAATTAAGTTCTGCTTAGAGGTTAAGCACGAGAATTTCTCAACTCCTAAAAATTAAATGACGCAAAAAAGGCTTATCCATCGGCAATGCCTACCTTAATGGGGCAGACGAGAGAACAGCCTTGAGACGGGGCGGGAATCCCCGAAGGAAGGAATGTTCGGAGGAAAAAAAAAGGTTGAATGAGACCCCGGTACGAATAAAGGGAGTCGAGAACATCTCTTCCGCTCGTGTCTCGGCCATTTGGCCACCACTAAGAGGAGATATGGGCCTGACAAACTGGGTGAACGTGGGAGCACCACACGGACCAGGGGCTATTTAAATGGCCGACAGTAATATAATTCAGCAATTCGGTTATTCAAACCAATCAGGTGTCGTAACGCTACGCTAATTCGTACGTCTCTTCTAAAACTCTCGAATCACAGTGTCCACCTCGAGCTGCTGCAGGGAAAGCCCCTAGAAACACGCTGTGTTTAACTGCCCCACCAGTCGGTCGCCTGGTTGAAACTTCTCCCACCGTAATTCCCGCCATAATTATTCATGTAGTGATTGCCTCCATAACCACCAAACCCTTGCCCTTGGCCCTGGTGGCTGGGGAAGCCACCGCCCCCACGCGGGGCTCCGCCACCAGCACCACCTCCACGGTTTTGCTGGCGATAATCGCGGGATCCAAATCCGCCACCGAATCTAGAAAGAAAAAGTGTTAAAATTCATATTTAGGCAAACGAATTCACAAAATCAAACTAGGTATATTTAATGCAATGCATTGCTCTGATAATCGTGACTAATTTTAAATAGAATTAAAGGGTAATTCAAACCTAAAAAGTTATTTCAACACGATAGAACCTATTTACAAAATAGAGCATACCCAAGTTTTGGTAAATATGTTCAATCTATTTTAAAAGAAGAATGAAACACAAATACAGTTTTATTTGCTACGTGACAAGTTATGTCAGCCAATGATGAAATTCCTCTTATTGGTCTTGGCATTGCCAAGAAGAACTTCGCCATCGATTGACGTCACATCCCGATACTGTTATTAAGTTTCATTCTTATATATTAAAAAAAAAACTAGACTGCACATAGAAGCCGAAATTTGGACATGCACTATTTTGATATGCTCTATCGTTAAGAAATAACTTTATTTAGGGTGAACTTCTCCTTTAAAAAATAAGATTAGGTCAAACAATTGACAGGTTTCACATAATTCACTGCAAATTAAGACTAGATTTAGCCAAATAAAAATATGAAACTTAAAAAAGAATTTGTGGTCAAAAATGACAATCTACTGTAGGCCTACTACTTGAACTGCTATCAAACTTCTGCTCAAAAACGTTTGCACACTCGTGAAAATTTAAGCAAAACAACAAAACAATTCTACATTATTCATTCGGATTACAAAAAAAACCTATTTACACAATGAGCTTATACATTAAT
This sequence comes from Choneiulus palmatus, assembly GCA_034695065.1. NCBI lineage: Eukaryota > Metazoa > Arthropoda > Diplopoda > Julida > Blaniulidae > Choneiulus > Choneiulus palmatus. Next base: position 7,628 of record JAQFYV010000209.1, on the reverse strand, counting down.
GTGTAATCATGAATAGATAAATTTAAGCATATTCCAGTTCAGATTTAAGAAGGGATTTCATTCTATTGAAGCGTTTCCTACTGCCCTAATATTTAAATATTGAAATAGCTTTATTAACTTTGATGCAACTAACCTTCTCTGCCCTCCGGTGCGACGCTGGCTGAATTGTTGGCGCGACTCGGCAGCCATTCCTTCTAGCCAAGTCGGAAGCTCTTGTTTGGTTTCTACAATCAGATCCATTAAATCTCTTGCCATGTTACGATTTTTTTCGTTGAAGAAAGACGTGGCCAAACCTTAAAAATAGAACATTACAAACGAATTTTCAGTTTACGATAAAATATTTTACGTGTGGAAAGCAGCGTTCTGGCTTATCGCAAGCGCCATCCGTTTAATTTTGACATGCGCATATTAGCAAACATCTTTCATACTGTGTGTGCTATACCGTGAAGTAATCACTTTATTTCGAAAGCAGCAACTTGCAGCAATAACGAGCGAGACTGGTGATGTTCTTTGAAACGCGGTGCCTGCTATATCACTTAATCACTTTTTTTTCGAACATCGAAGCCCTATCAAAAATAGCATGCAAGTAATCTCCCTTAAAAGGAGAAATCCACACTAAAAAAATATTTCTAAATGATAGAACATAGTTTCAAATCGCCAGTACTATTAGTTTTGGAGCTACTGTGACCAGATCAATTTTGTGACTCATCATTGAACCGCTTTGCAATCATGCAAAAACTGGATGCAATTAAAACCAAATAATTCAAAAACAAAGACAATAACTTGTATAAATAACACGCACCTAGATTGCCCACTCTTCCAGTTCTGCCAATGCGGTGAACGTATTCTTCTATGTCGCTGGGCAAGTCAAAATTAATTACGTGCTTAACGTTTGGAATGTCCAAACCCCTGGCAGCCACCTATGGCAAATAAGTAAAAAACATTTTCAAAACAAAGAAAAAACAATAAATTAAACTTACAAGGGAAAGCCCACCCTAGAAAGAGTATTTTTTCTTTCAAAGAGAATACCTTAAGAAAATACTATTCCCAAAATTTCCCAACTATATTATGCTTAGTTATTTAATAATAATATTAAAGAAAAAATGAGTAACGGCCAAAATACAAGTGACACGTTAATGACGTCGCTGACCTGCATTTTTTAAGGCACATTCAAATTAAGGAACACCGAGTGTAATTGCACGTGCAATGCACCACATTTTGGAACAAAATCACGCCAAGAGTACATTCTTCTTTGCTTGAATGAACGGGTCGATGACATCAGCAACAGTATTTCAAATTTATAATTAAATAACTATGCCTAATTTATTTCAAATTTATAATTAAATAACTATGCCTAACTATGCATAACACAGTTGTGAAATTTTACGAATAGAATTTTCTTGATAAATGCTTTTGGAATAAAAAATATTTTTCTAGGGTGGTCACCCCCTTTAAAAATTCAAAGCTTGCTTACAGCAGTAGCCACAAGTATAGGAGTGCGTCCTGAACGAAAGTTGCGCAATGCTTCCTCCCTTTCACGTTGACTGCGATCTCCGTGAATACTGGTTACTGGATAACCCTCCTTGTGGAGAAACTCTTCTAGAGCATCAGCTCCTTTCTTGGTTTCCACGAAGGTAAGTGTCAATGATTCCGGTCCTGCAATAATTCAGAAAATTACTTTCTATGAGGCTAAATCTAATTCGTGACAACTGCCCAATTAATGGGATTTACAGAGTTATGAACCCACCAGTGCGGGGTTTATCAAGACCTGCAGCGTTTAGTAAGTCGAGAAGAAATGAGCGCTTGTCACTCTCGTCCACCCAAATCACCTTCTGTGTGATGTTCTCGCTTGTACTTCCAACTCGGCCAACAGCCAAAAATATGTAATTATCCAAGAAATCTCGAGCCAATTCCTATCAATGAACATTTAACGAATTAAGACTACCTTCAATACATGCATCCATTAACAAAATTGCGTAAGTTTTTTTTTCCACCTGAATTTCCTTTGGAAACGTGGCTGAGAACATTAAAGTCTGTCGCTTTCCCGTTTGCGGCATGGTATCCTGCTCAACGATACGGCGAATTTGAGGTTCGAAACCCATGTCCAACATTCGGTCGGCTTCATCCAAAACCAAATACCTGTGTGTCGTTTTAAACATATCACACTTTTCTCATTTTGTTTGCATAATATTAAGCATAGAAACGAAAACAAAAATTGCTGACTTTCTAGGTTTTTCCCTAACCTAATGAACAAAATATTTTCTATGACCAAATCCATTCCCTCAATTGTGATAAAAATTCAATATTCAATACAAATTTCATAAATTGTGTGTATTTGTACTGTATATCGTGAATTAAAAGGGAACACATTCCTTATAAAAGGCATATAAAAAACCGCACATAACCAAATTCTGGCAACTATGTTCCCTCTAGTTTTTTTACTAAAAAATAAACTATAAACAGCTTCAAAGCCTAAGGATACACCCTGTACAACAACGGCATCTTTTATGTGTTATCTCCAAACACGCACCAGTCATTTCACATCACAGACGCCATTGCTGTACAAGGTGTAACGTTAGGCTATTCAGCTTGTTTTGTTTTTAATTTTTTTTATTTAAAAAAACATTTAGAAAGAAATACTTTTTCTGAGGGTTGCATTCCTCTTTAATAATATTTAAGAAGAACTTTTAGCTTTGAAATAGCAGTATTAAAAAAGATGATTAGAAATAATTTTATGAAAAGGTTTTCAAAATGATCATCACTACAATATTTCCAGAATAGAACTATGGTCACTGTAATAGAACTACTCGTTTTCAGGCTCAAAATGGAGGTGCAGGTAGCGCCCTCCGGTGAATACTTCCTTGTCAGCAGATTTCGGAGGATGCCGAAACTAACCAATCCCAACAAGCTTTTGCTCAGACAAACTAAAGGGGAAGACCACCCTAGGCCAATTTTCGACTTTTAATAGTAAAGTGAAAAAGAATAGTATTCCTAAAACTTCACATCTATGTTATGCATAATTATTTTATAAAAAAAAAAAAAAAAAATTTGAACTGTAACTGATGTCATAGCCCTTTTACTCGAGCACTGTGTACATTGTTCTTTGCTTAAACGGACCGGTCTATGACGTTAGCATCTGCTTTTCAAATTCTTTTTTTTTTGTTCCCATACCAGGCTACGAGCCTTGGCGGCTCTTTATTGCCCTACCTGAAGGGGCGGGGGGGTAGGTATGCGTTCGTGGCCGACTTTATTGGTACTGCCCCAGCATTCACCTAGAGAGGCTATGGGAACCACGAAAACCCATAGTCAAAGCAGCCGACCATTGGGAATTGACCCCAGGTCTCCCGAATGCCAGGCAGGAATGTTACCACATTCACTTTAATTTTATAAAATAACTATGCATAACATAGTTGTGAAGTTTTAGGAATGCTATTTTTATTCCATTTACTACTGAAAGAAGAAAAATGTTGTCTAGGGTGGTCTTCTCTTAAACACACAAGATACATTGGGATCCATACAGAAGTATATTCAACTGTACAAAAAAACTTACTATCACGTGACCAAAGATGATATTCTCAAATATTTCCCAACAAATTCCATAAAACTTCAAATTACCCCAACATTCTTACATATTTTACAAGAGGTGTGAACCCTGTCTGATAAAAAATATTTTGACAAAATACCTGCAATTATCCAATCCTATCTTTCCCCTTTCTAGCATGTCTACCAGACGACCAGGAGTTGCAACTAAAAGATGACACCCTTTGTCCAAGTCTCTCATCTGTTGGCCTACATCGGCGCCGCCGTATACGACGCAAGGGCGTACGCGTGAGCGGTACGCAAATTTGCGAGATTCATCATAAATCTGTGTAGCCAATTCTCGAGTTGGAGAGAGAATCAGAGCCAAAGGGTACTGTTTCCGTCTGCCGGGTTTACCCTAAAAAAAAATCAGGTTGGAATCACAAAGTCTTTTGAAATCGCAAAACAGTAGAAATTCGTGCAACTCAGAATACATGGTCTGTCGCACCTGCATGTCAGTCGGCTGCACGGGCCCGTTCTCGAAAATCTGATTCAGAATGGGGACCAAGAAAGCGGCAGTTTTCCCCGAACCAGTTTGTGCACAAGCCATTAGATCGCGTTTGCCCAGAATAATAGGAATGGCGTGTTTCTGCACTGGGATGGGCTTGTCATATTTTGCCAAGTTGATGTTGTTCTTAATGATCTCGGTGAGTTCGCACTCTTCGAACTGCAATGATGAACACCGTCATTTTAGCAAAGCACAAACAAATGACAGTTCGCACTTTAACAAATACAGAAGCAAATTCGATATTCTGAATGACTACATAGAATGCTTGCACCAATTAGTTGTCAGTTCTCTGATCTAACTACTTTTCCCCCTCTTAATTGCCTCGGCAATTGGTATTCATCACCGATACGTTAGTGTTCAATTAGTAAATTAGTAGCAAAAAATTAGTAAAGAGGATTTTAATTTCCAATATTTACAGCTACCACAAAAGTTAATTCTCGAAAACTGTGAAATGTGCGGGCAATATTTGCAACGCATTAACTTACGACAATTATTAAGAGTCCATTTTCAAACAAAGAAAATTCAGACAAATATGCACTGCTCACAAGAAAATGGGTTTGCATGAGCAAATCGGCATTTATAAAGCCTTGCAAATCCCCTTCCATACTTTGGAATCATTTTTTCAAATACAGTTCTAGGGATTTCGATAGTTCGGATTTTGGTGAATTTTTGAATAGCTTAGACATTTTTGGATAACAAAGTAAGAAGGTATTTTTGTGCTAAGAGTCATTATTAAGAGGTTAAAAAGAGAAGATGGGAGATTTGACTTCCGTTGGTGAGAGTGCGATTGGCTGAATACGACTAAGAAACGTCTTAGATAAGGTTAGTGGAGGTCCATTTTCTTATAACACAAAATAGAATATATTTTGTGTCATGGCCCTGTTCTGGTTAATAAACATGAACAAAGAATGCAATGGGAATGGATACCCTTGGCACACAGTACTAAACAGCGCAAACAACGTTCCACGCAATACAGTCGTTTACAAGATTCAAAAAACTAATTCGTTCACTTATTCAGCAATGCACTCATGCAAGAAAAGCTATGCTTACACCAATTACATTGCTAGGGCACGTTTCACCCGTTGCCTCCACGGGGATGTCTTCGTACTTGTCAAAATTGATCCCAGTGTTGTTGCCACCAAACAACTCCCTAAAAATATTATTATTAAATAGGACCGAAAATTGCGTGGTAAAGCGGTAATGAAGAACTGAGCGAAATATTCACATCTCGGTTCTTTCATTTCGTGGTAATGGAGTTGCCCAATCTTCTTCCTCACTCTTCCAGCGGCCTGCATCGGCACTACGGTCCCAGCTATTGAAGTAAAAATGGACTGCTCATACTACTGCCACCACAGTAACACAACAGAAAACAACTTAATAAACCGTCTCCCTCCCTCCTCTCTCATAATAATAAGATGATTGAAGAATTCACTTGAAGACCATAAAATGATAACTTGCTCACGTATAAATAAGTGTGAAGTAAGACAAACATCTTCAAATTTAAATTGAAACAAGAAAAGTCACCTTAGACGCTCAAGCAATTAGAACATGCAAGTGAATAATAAAAAAAATCAAGTAATCTAGGCCTTTATGAAAATGCTAAAAAATAAATAATAGACAGTTTAAAATACAATTAAAACGTCAACGTGTAGACAATTTAGTGCTGTCTAAGCACGAGCATATACATTCTTTTTTATGTATACGCTCGTGCTTCGACGTCACCCAATTGTCTACATGTTCACATTTTACTTGTATTTTAAACTGTCTAATAATAATTAAGGATTCAGAAAACTATGAATTAGTAAAAATGGTTTTAACTAATTACTAGCTATACTCTATCCGACCCTAACCTGCTCGAAACGTAAAGCCCTCTATAGAACTTATTTTTTAAAATTACCCAATCAGTGCTTTCATTGCGCGAGATTCGAAAACACGTGCATTCGAATCTCGCGCAATGAAAGCAATGATTGGGTAATTTTAAAAAATACGTTTTATAGAGGGCTTTACGTTTCGAGCAGGTTAGGGTAGGATAGAGTATAGTAGTAGCACTCTTCAGTTACAGCAGCTGGGTGTACATTGATTTCATCAATTATTGGAATCACCGATTTTCATGAGGCATGCTTTATTGAGCATTTAACTAAATGAATTACACGAATACATATAGGTAATCCTATGGTGACTGAAATACACACTGGTGGCTGAATCTTAATGGGTAAGACCACCCTAGACCAAATTTTATTTCTTTCAATAGTATTCCTTAAGAAAATACTATTCATAAAATTTCCCAACTATGTTATGCATAGGTATAAACATTAAAATACGAGTTCGTAAATTTCAATTGAAACTTGTTGAAGTAACTAAGCATAACATACTTGTGAAATTTTGGGAATAGTTTTTCTTAATGAATATCCTTGAAAGAATTTTTTTTTTTGTCTAGGGTGGTCTTACCCTATAAGTTTCATAATTGATTTTGGCATAAGTAGATAACAGGCAACGTTTACATCATTGCAAATATAGCAAAGAGAAATTTACTTGTACTTTTCAAGATATTTTTTTCATAAAAACTACAACAAGAATCAGTCCAAATGTGTTTAATCACCGATTAAACTGTAGTTATCTTTTTAACAGCACCATACCACAACGAATGAAAAAATATTTATATTATAGGAAAATGCGTTAATTTTTGAAAAGTAAATATTTTAACTATTGGATTATGCCTCCGTCAACCATATGAAAAACGCAACCATACCACACCAGCTTTTTATGTGTGCCAGTTAAAGTCTGGAATATTTTACTTTTAAGATAGATGGACATATTCCAAATTGCACTAGAACCTGATTAATTGAACTTTCAAAATTCAAATACATCATTAATCGGAAGTTTTCTTTCAGTCTCTTGAACTTACTACATGTACTCGATAACTTTCCTAATTTGAACATTTTGATATTTCAAAGTATTTTTATGGTCCTTCAGCTTTGAATTAGTCAGGTTCGCTTGTATTTTGTAGCTTATCTAAACTGTTATGTAGCTAAGAAATATCATTGTAATTTCATGGACAGAGGACAGAACATAGCACATTCTTATCATAATTCCTACTTGGCATCATTATCATGATTATTTGTCCACACACTTTGCATAATTCCTAATTGGGCATGCACCATCCATTATATACTGTATATATAGATATTAGTGATTCTGGCACGTAAATTGTGTAACTGGCCAATTATAGATAAGCACGAGCACATCATCCTGTACAAGATTTTAAAGAACATGGCGCCAAGTATGAGCCTTCTATATTTTCTTAAAATTTCAAGCATTCTATTTTCCCCTGTCCAATCCACTTTGATGTCACTTTGTTTCGAAATAGGTAAGCTTTTCGTTTTGGCATTATTTTTCTAGCACGCTTTTTAAACCGGCATGGCTTCAGTGCCACCAATCTCTATGTTCTGCGCCTTATGGAGTCCGGTTCTTAAATGCATGCATTCCTCCATTGCACCTTCACTGCATAACTTTCTTCCCCCTCTAGCAACTTTGTATTTGT
>JAQFYV010000208.1:0-13252 GCA_034695065.1 Choneiulus palmatus | reverse complement strand
GTTGCTTGAGACGTCATTGACACAAAAGTCATAGCCTCCTTGCATGATGAGGCTACGCACAAATGAAATCCAAGATACCTGGCAGTAAGCATTGTGGAATTCCACATTTTGGAGATTTCAGGTGAGTCAAATGAATTGTAAAACCGTTGATAACATACCATGAACTTTTCCAAATACTACTAGAGTATTTACAAACTAGTAATAGTATATTTTGCTTTTGTAGTCTGCCTTGGTGATATTGGGAGTATAGCCTCAAGTCTAGAAAAGAGCTATGACGTCAAACACTAGGCCATGGTGTCTCGTCCATTGAGCTTTCTTTAATTTTTTTTTTATAAATTAATTAAGCATAACGTACTTGTGATATTTTAGGAATAGTGTGTTTTTTTTCAGTCTTTCATTGAATGGCAAAACATTTTGTCTAGGGTGGTCCTCCCCTTTAAGCTTTCAACTTTATTTGAATTTGCCTTTATTTAAAAACTATAACAGTCCTGTTTCGTATATACGATATTGATTGGAATTTCAATGAAGACATAAATAGGCCCACCTTTCGAGAAAAAAAAAACGTAAAATAAAGTTGGTTACATTAGTATCATCGCCATGACTGTCGTGCCAATTCAACACTAGCCTGCAAAGACGTTATGGATCCAACAATCAAATGCATTTTTATCCTTTAATAATATTAACAAAATGAGCATGCATAGCATACAACAAGGGTGCGATTAATTTTCATTATAAGTACAAAACAAATTAAGAGAACCCATGTTGAGGGGTACGTGGAGAAAAAGAGGGATAGATTGAGGGAAGAAGGCATACAAAAAGCAGGGGGAAGGTTGCTTTCTCGAAAATTTAATTTTGATATTTATATATCTATGAAGACTGTTGTTGTTTTTCACCGCAGATAAATTTCCTATTTTAATCTTTGTTTGTTTGTTGTTGACGGATTACAAATTATCTCATCTCCATAAACCAAAAGTAAAGCAAAAGTGAGAGTTAAAAAAGAAGTTATAAGGGACCGTGGAGAAAGAGAGAGCTTGACTTTCTCCCTTGTATTTTTTTTAATGAGATATAGAAGAGAGAAGAACAACGGTCGCCATGACATGCCAACTTTCAAAACTCATTATTCATTTAGAGAAAAAGAAATATTGAAAAAGAAAATGCAGAAAAATTTATTTTAATGGAAATCATAAATAATCTTAAATATATATCTTACAAAATTCCTGTCCTGAAACAAAAGATCAGATTGCCAAGGCAGATTTCAATTTCAAATTTCGATTAAAAAGGTATTGGAAAATAATGCATATGTACAGGGGAGGGGGTTGAATGGATATCAAATGCACGTTTAACCTTTGCCTCCACTCATGGAAATGGTACTGTGCACTAGTTCTTCTATTACCCAACCATGGTTATACAAGATAATGTAAGAAGTGCCCATAATGCAAAACGATCAAAGAAAATGAATAAACAAATATGCAGGTTAGGTTATAAAATTTCGATACTCTCACTATATAAAATGGTTTATTAAAATTTGATTAAAAGATTTAAAAACCTGAATACCGACGTTTCGATCCCAGCTGTGATCATCATCAGGGTATTGAATGAAAAGTGAATTAGAGGAGTAAAACAAATCCAAACTTAAGATCTAAGCTTAGAAAAGACACTCCAGAAACTCCACTAATGGAAACCAAAAACGTTGTATATGAAATTCCATGCAAAAAACTGTCCAGCAATCAACATTGGACAAACAAAAAGAAACCTAAAAACTAGATTGAATGAGCATAAAAGATTAATTGCAAACAATGATTTTAATTCAAAATTATTTGATCACTGCATAATTAACCACCATTTCATTGATTTCAATAAAACAAAATTCTTAAAACAGTTAAAGGCCTGAAACATAGATTGCTTTATGAATCCTTAAAAATAAGGCAAAACCGGACTCCCATAAACAAAGACTGCAGTATAGATTCCTACAGCCTATGACGCTTTCCTTAATGGACAAGGATGAAATATACACATTTTTGTGTTAAATTCTTGGTTGCTTTGATGCAATATCACTATTGCATCATATGCATTCTTTTGAATGGTATATAAGCTGCCTCTAATTCACTTTTCATTCATTACCCTGATGATGATCACAGCTTGGATCGAAACGTCGGTATTCAGGTTTTTAAATCTTTTAATCAATTTTTAATAAACCATTTTATATAGTGAGAGAACCTAATTAATCAACCTCACTGAATTTGAGGATTATTCGACATTGCATCACTGTTAAAGAATGTTCGTTTTTAAGTGAAATATGCAGGTATTGGGATTAGCACCAGTGGTAAGAATAAGCATTTCAAAGGTCTCAATCCCACTCTTTGTATATCTTATTTGGTCTGAATTTCATCGATTCCCCCTCCAAGAAAAAAATATGATGTCAGATTTTAGAAGTAAAAACCATGCACAAGAATATTTTTTTTAGTATACTGTTCTGAATCATTTGGTATATGCAAGATTGTGAAGAATTATGAAAAATGAATTACTGCATGTCTGTACAAAATGCTAAAATTGAAAGTTGTGTGTTTTTTGTGCAAAATTCTGTAGACCAAGACCATTCTTGTAAGGGTTACCACAGTTAATTAACAATCAATTTTCACAAAATAATAATAATAATAATGAAGGCATAATCAGATTTTGTTGGACACTTCCTTATACCTCTTATACCTTATACCCTATATAGTTTAGTAGCTATCTCAACATTTCTTGCATGTATACAACATGCAATGGATTATTTAATAGATTTAATTTAACGTGGAATTCTAATTTAATTGCCAATGTTTTTCAAGAAAATCTAAGAGCCCATATGAGACGTCACGCTCATTCTAAACCATTGATTGAAATTCGTGCAAAACAAGACTACTACTATTATAGGTCTTTCTTTTTGCATTCGATAAGACAGTGGAATAACCTTCGTATAAACAGCTCAGATTTGTTAGGAATTCAATTTGACGATGATGTTTAAATCTCCGCTGACGTGGGAAACTCCTGATTGTGGGATTATACCCCCCTATACCATTATGGTATTAGTTTGCTGACAGTAGGGTAGGCAGAATGACTTGAATTGAATTAAGAAAACATTTCTTGCAATGGCTTTTTTATTTCATCATATTAAAGATGGTGAATTAATGATAAAATTTGCGATTAAAGACAAATCATAGCCTCAACTTTCTTAATCGATTTCAATTGTTCAATTGTGTCAAAATCATTGTCCCAAATACAATATAAAAAATGGCGGTAAGTTTCTGGGCAATTTTCGGAAAGAAATTTTTATGAAAGAATATATAGGCTATGAAGTCGTACTATAGTTGAATTTCAATTCAAAATTTTTAATCAAAGTTACCCTTATAATTATAATTTTTGTAAGACGTTGAACTGCTGCAAAAGGTTTCTAGTCACACTGCCCACTATAAACTCAGTCCCACACTTACCCTACAACGACGTAAAGCCCTCTGATGAAAGTACAACCGTATTTTCAAAATTGACCAATGGGAACCACCAAACTGGTTTTTCTGTTTAGGACCTACATAAGCATGAGACTCTTGCAAAATGACGAATTTCAAAGTCCCCATCTTGTAAATAAGACCATAGGCGGATTGATACTTGGCTTCGGTATATGCTAATAAGCACACCAGTGTAGGCCTATATACCTATTTATTCTCCAAATATGGTTTATAAAGGCATTTACCAATGGAAACCAATTACAACAAATTTCACTTATTTTTGTAACTTTTTTTAGAAACAACTCATTAAGAAATGAAGCTTTCCCTTTAAAGTTCTTATATACTGACAAAACATCAATATTAAAAAGAAGTAAACGTGCTAAACGGCGGTGAAACTGTTGGTTAAATGCTTAAATTGTCTTTCAACGTGTCCAGGCAAGTAAGACCGTAGACCTATTAAATCAATTTTACCTTTATTTATAATTTCAACAAGATAAGTATTGCAATGCAAAGCGAAGAAAATGCAACCATGCACGAGGAGCGTTTTTTACCACCTTTTTTTGCGGAATGATTTGCAATAATCTCACCTGAATTATTTAACAATGATTGGAGGTGAGAAAACGGAGAGAGAGAAAGAAACAAATATATGTTTTTCAACTGAGCTAAGTCAAGGCTAGAACAGATATTTAACCCCAATTTATTAAATAATAATAACAATAAGAAAGTTTTTTTCCCCATTGAAATTCCCACCTCCATGTGCACTGTTCCAACAATAAAAGAGGATTCAAATGCATTCAAATACCACGAATGAAAAAATTAAAATGTAATAATGCTTATAATATGCCTTTCTGCACTTGAAGTAAAAATTCTGCAATGGAAAAAATCGCTAATAAGCCTACACAGTATTTTTAACAAATATGCATATACAGAGTGTCCTAAAAATGTGTATAGCATTCAATGCTTATAAATTCAGTATGTATTAATAATGTAAGCGTTGTATTTCTATCATCAGAACCCCAAAAATGCCGACACATAAATATTTTGGTTATCGAACGTGTCCAAATTGATGACTATTCTGGTCCAGCAACTCTTGGAAACTTGTGTGAGCCCATTGAAACCATAGGGAGATTCTGTTGCTATACTATATAGAGCAGACGATAGAAATATCGTGTGACGTCGCCTGACTGAACGTCGCTATAGGACTACTTTGGGTGCACATTCCAGTATTAAATACACTTGTAGCATATAGCACTGAAATTCTACTCTCATAACAAAAGGTGCCATTTTGCAGCACAGTTATAATGTGGAACCCTTACATGGGTTATTCCAATGTGAAATGTGGAATTCTTGGATAAACGAAATTTAGGAAAATTATATAGGAAACAAATTGCTGATTTAGGATATACGCTCGTATCATATAAATTGGTCCAGAAATTCTACATTTCATTTTATATAGGAGAAAATAACCAAAAGGTGCCAAATGTGCTACAAAATTGGCACCTTTTGTTCTTAAGAGTGTATGTTATATAAATTATCGCCCATATATAATTTTTTTCAGGATTGTACTTTTAATGATATCCAATTAAAAATTTCGGAAAATTATTATACACTAGTAGATTAGTATGGAATGGAAAATTATACCCCTGTTCAATGTATAGCCTTTCCTATAAATACAGTATGTCAGAGAGTGAGTTCAAATTTCAAAAAGGGTGAAATTGATCTCAACTTCAATTTACAAAGCACCAAAATCTTATAAATTTATAGAAATAAGTCCTTAAATGGATGGAAATTTATGAATAAAGGACAAATATAGAAATTCAAAGAAAAACATTATATACATGTATATATCCAGAAAATATAAGATTTTCTATACAGTGTATCCCCTGAAATATATAGTTGAACCAGGCATCAGACTGAAGAAGCCATATACAAGCTATCAAATATCGCTTCTTATTTCCTTTTTATGGGGGCTTTTTTGGACTGGTGACAGGTTAATAGCTAAAAACAGGTTTCTTTTATATTATATAAACACACACCTCAAACTAGCTTCATATGTATAGCCTATAAACAATCAACTGGAAGTTATCAGAAGAGATTTTTCATTTTTATGTCCTTTTTTTTTTTGGTTATTTTTTTAAATAGGAATTTACTTATTTTTGGAGGACACTGCAAACCTGTTATTTCTACGATGTCTATCTGCATGTTTGCAAGCATTGGCTTTTCTATTTCTTCAATTACAAACGCAAATTAAGGGAGAGAAGGTGACCACAATGGTACATAAATTACAAGTTTATCGCTTTAAGTGAGTATAATTAATCTATTAAAGCATGCTTATTATAAATTAAGTGAATAATAGCTCTTCCTGATATAGGTATAAGCAAGTCATATTACTTTCGATTCAGCTTTCTTTAAGACATATATATATATATGCAATAGCAATGCATTACGTTTATTACTTTGCTATGGCGAATTAGTTGTATATTGGGGAATGGGGATATTAATTCACATATAGTGCATAATTTATCAATAATAAACTGACAATATATATATATATAGAATCAAATATACCAAAACAATATTTCTACGATAAAATACTTTTCAATATATGATTTAAATTACGTAAATAATAAGAATTGTACAACGAGGTTATAAATATTAATTGAAAAATTTATATCCTATTTAAAATTATGATTATTCGGTTTATTCCTGAAAAACGTTTTGTGGTTATATAAAAATGTTTAGTATAGTAGACGGATCACAACCCCCATATAAGTATCATGCATGTTTTATTATATAATTATATCAACGTGTATGTTTTGAGTCCAGTTATATAATGCACCTTATATAACATAATAGGTTAGTTATATAATTTCATGGCCACAATATAACTAAATTTAATATATAGGTAAATTATTAATTAACGGAGACGTTCAAGGATTTTATATATATATACACACATGTATATATATATATATACATGTTCCCTGCAGCTGAATTCGTTTGCATTTAATAAAGATTGAAAATAAATGCTAAATGAAAACCATTTCAGGGAAGCAGGATAGCAAACTAGTAAAATGGCGTCTTATATAGATGTATAAGCATTAGATAGCTTCTAAATGAACTTTCACATGCACAAATATATTAAAAATTAAAAAAAAAATAAAGTAAAACTGAGAAAATAAAACTGACGCCAACCAATGATTAAAAACAAGTTTTGATATTATTGGCTTCTGTGGAAGACAAGTGTTAAATTACCAAAATAAAAAACTATATAGAACAGGTTAAAAGTCATTACACAATACTTGTTTGTCAAAACCAAAGCCCTAAAAGTTGTAATAATTTTTAAATATAAGACTCTGCATGCAATGACGTATTATGTTACATAATAAAAGTATTATGCCAAATTTCACAATATTATTCTGCTTAGAACAAAAATTATTGGGATAAATACATGTAGCATGCACGGTAAATGTTTTGCAAGCTGAAATATGATTTCGGTTAAGTATATTTAAAAAGTAAACAGACTCTATGGTCTGTCTGTTGCTTTAGATAAACCTAAATACATGAAATACATGTGTGTAGCCATGCACCTCGTTTATCACGTCAGAAAAACTAAAAAATTTTAATTATTATTAACTCGAAGATAGCAATTTAAAGTTAATTTCCTTTACGTTAATTTATAGATTTACATGTATAGCTAAAGAAAATGCATGGTCAAATGTATAATGATTGGCTTAATAAAATGCTTAGTTTCAACATAGGCCCTAATTACCACGTATCACATACCCACGACCGCATAACCCCCCTCCCAGGAAGGGCAATAAAGAGCCGCCAAGGCTCGTAGCCCGATATGGGTACCATAAAAAAAAAAAAAAAAATAAAAAAAAAAAAATACCCAGTTGAACATATCTTATGGTTACATATATAAATTCATTAATTTGGTGCATTTGACTAAAATGCAGAATTGCAAAATCTAAGAAGCATAATCAATGCATACGTTGCAATTCTGTATTTTGCAATTCTAATTTAATTGCCAATATTTTTCAAGCCAATCTATAGGGCCCAAAGACATCACCCTCATTCACAGCTGAGTTTGAGCTTCATGCAAATAAGACTGCTATTATTGGCCTTTCTTTTTGCGTTAAATTACACTATGGAATAACCTTCCTATAAATAGCTCTGATTTGCTATAGATATTCAATTTAACAATGTTTAAGCTTCGTGTTTAAGTCTAGGCTTACGTGGGAGAATTCTCCTGATTGTGCATGGATTATCCCACCCCCCTCCCCTCATATGTCATTAGTTTGCTGACAGGCATCCTTATACACTTTTAAAAAAACTTGTTTGTCATCTAAAAGAATTTTTCACCTGTTGTTTACCATATATTTAGCATTATGTTTACAAAAAGAAAAAGTCGCCAAAAGCACATGCAAGTAATAACCAGAAGCTTATTTTAGATTAGCATCTCCAAGTATCCTATATATTTCAATAATGGAACTTGTTTCTTTAAAAAATGCACTTTTAATGTTTACACTGTAAAAACTAATATTTAGAAATAGTCTTTCCAATTGTCCTCTTTTTCTAAGCATTTAAGCAGTAAATGCATAAATGTTTACCAAAGTGTACAAGTATACATTTAGAAAGACTATTAGTTTACGATAGTTTACGATTAGTTTACGAACATTAGTTTACGATACTTTAACTCATTTTAGACAAATTCAAGATACGTTTACAATTACGTGGAAAGCCATTCAACACCTCACATGCAATGCATTTGCAGTTTTCTCGCTAAATTCACGATAGCAAAAAATAAAAATTAGATTTACAATTAATTAAACAATTTTTTTAAAGATTTTTCAGTTTTTTTAAACTATTGACTGACCTTCACAGTTATTTAGTATGAAACTAAGCTCATAACTAGTTTTTTTTATCAGTAATTATTAAATAGTGCTAATAGATTACGTCGATAAGATTAAGTTATAAAATAAGGGGAATTGAAGGTTGTTCAGAAAATTAGAAATCAAAAGTTAAAATGACATATTTCACCCATAATGCATTTCTGATTTGCAAAATGAACTTTGAATTCTTTTCCACTGATAACACTATTTAAGAAGTAGAAAACACGTTTAACAAATTATATCACATACATATACAGACATTCGAGCCAAGTATGATGAACTGGAGCTAAGCGCAATTTATAGTTTCGTAGTAAACGAACAGTGGGTGAATGTAACCGTAACTCTGGTAACCATATCTTTGTTAGCATCCTTCAAACTATACTGACACAAAGACAAATTTTTCAATACTAAATTTGATGATACTTTCAGAACGCCAGAACTTATTATATATTGCGTTACAACTGTGACAATACTCATTGCTTAACTATAAAGTATAGGATTATAGACGATGGACATGGGCACCGATGGGGACGAAAAAGCTCCTCTTTTAGGAGATGGATCGGAGAAGCATTATAATGGAGTAAGTTATACCTACTGAATTTTCTTAGTATTATCACTTTAAAAGTAAACACTAAACAGTTTATTATTGGCAAAATTTTACATAATAAGTAGAACTGCTTATCATGTGAGAGTATACATACTATACACTATACTGATATCAACAAGATATTTAGTTGCTACTGGCAGCCTATAGCAATTATCATCATCTTGTATTTAATTTACTGGTGATATTTTCCACCCAACAAAAAAGCTACATAGTAAACTAAAGAATTCGAAGTTTTTTAATGTTAGAAACGGAAAAAAAATTAATAAAATGAAAAATAAATAGAAATTCTGCAGTTTATTAATTGAACTTGGTCTGTGGTGAAATCTAGATAGTTAACAAGCATTATTTTGAGATTTGCCTTAATGTGTAGCGTGATATAAATTTCGATTTATTCACAAAGTTTCAAAATTATAACATTTCCACAAAAAAGGCAAATACATTTTAAACTGAAGCAGAGTTTATGAGGGTTCATACTGAACTTTATAATTGGACTTCCCTGAATTTCCCTGACCAAAATAAAATTAACTTCTGATTTAAAAAAATATATTAAATTTAATGAATTGAAGAAATTTTAAGAAAATTACAACCAGCAGTTTTTCGTTTGCAGTTAAATATTACAAGTGAACACAAGGTACATCACCTTGTGTTCACTTTCCAAAAATGTAATATTTATCTGCAAACGAAAAACTGCTAGTTGTCATTTTTCTTCCCTTATTTTCTGTTCATATTTTGAGAATTCACTGACCAAATTTCCCTATCAGTATTAACTCTGTTCATAGGCATTGGGTACAGATTAGGGATGGGAGCGTTGGGTTGTTATGCAATTTAAGAAGAGTCGTTTCGTAAATGCAAAAAGTTTTATATTTCAAAAACTGTTTCGGGTTAATGGACTGACCATTGAACATGTAAATGAATTCAGGCAAGTTTCTCGCAGAATTGGTCAATGCTTATGATGACCTTGTGATAGCCTTTCAGCACGATTTAAGGAAAATGACTTGTTAAAAATATTCCACGTTAAATGATTTCAAGAGTATATAGATGAAGAAATAAATATTCTTTAGATTCAGGCCATGGACTTTACTACATGAAAAAGCAAAAAATGAATAGATTCTCTTTAATTTCTGCAATATGCTTTTAACATAAATTTATTAGAAGAAATTGGTATACCATCTACTGTTTGTTCAATGAGACTTAACATCTCAATAAATGAATAGGCCTAAACCAGCCTTTATTTGTTTACAAAAAATTCTAGAAAAATAATATTCACGACACAAGAATATGATATGGCCCACCAAACGTATTTACGAGCGTATAAGGATTGTATAACTCATGTTTTCATGTAGCAGTCACAACACATTTGCACATTAGTTTATTTCTTAATCAATTTCTGAGAATTGTTACTTGAGCTTTTATTATAAATACGGTCATTTCGTAACTGAAATTCTGATATGTCCTATAGGTTAGAAACTTATGATATTTTTTCCAACACAAATGGAGCCAATTACAAACACGTCAATTCAAAAAATATATTTACAATTGCAGCTTATTAAGGATCAATTTCCACAGCCATTTAATGGGGAGACCAAAATAACATTAAATGGCAAAGCCAATGAAGATATAACATTATCATGGCACAACATAAACGTGTTTTTATCAAAAAAGAAGCGAAAACTATTTAATTGCTGTTCATCTACGCCTCAATATGAAGATCCCAAGCACATTTTGAGAAATGGTAAAAAACATAGCTATACAAGAAAAATACAACTATATAGCTAAGAGCAATTTATAAGTTTAACTTATCATTTTATTTACTGTTTATTAAAGTAAATGGAGTTGTGCATTCAAATCAGCTCCTGGCAATAATGGGAGCCAGGTAAAGTAATAATATTTAAGTTTTCAAAAAAAACAAAAAAAAAACATACAAAATAAATTTTAATCTCGAAAACAATGGTGACAGTGGAGCTGGCAAGACAACCTTATTGAATGTATTAACAATGAGAACCGCCAGAAATCTGCTAGTCGATGGAGAAGTGCAGATCTGCGGAAATCCTATTTCTCGAGAAGCATTCGTGCAAATGTCGGCATATGTACAACAAGAAGATTTATTCATTGCCTCACTGACTGTGCGAGAACAACTTATTTTTCAGGTAAAATATTTCATCCACCTCAAAGAAATAGGAGTAACCTTGTTAGCAATTATCTTTAACTCAAAATAAACCATCTACCAGGCATTGCAGGACCAATTTCCATGCTCAGTGAATCCTTTACTGGCTAGGGAACGAGCCAAATATTATTAAATTTGATCAAGCATAAAATATCCCAGTATAGTTGTTCATGTTTCTATTTAAGAGAAACTGTGAATTCACCCTATTATTATTGGTTGAAAAAGTTTTAAAGCTGTCTACCCTCTATTTCATGGTGTTTTGTAATAACCTATTCATAGGATTTATTTGCAACATGGAACAGTCAACGTTTTCTTATTTTATCTTTCAAAGAACCAAATTTTCATGCGCTGATTTAAATCAGCTGTTTAAACATTATTATGTGACATAAATTATCCAACCAAAAAACAAAACAAAAAAAAAATAAAAACTGCAAAAATTTCAAAATTTCTGCAGTTTTTTTGCCATCAAGAAGTGCAAAAGATTCGCAAGTTCATGAAACAAGAACCGGTTTGCAGAAAATATACAGCTTTTTTACACATCTATACCTCAAAAAAACTGCAATTTTTCTGCAAACCGGTTTATCTGCTGAAAAACTGCAGTTTATTTTTACAGTTTTTCTGCAAAATATTGTAGGCCTACAGATCTTGTTTCATAAACTTGCGAATTTTTTTCATTTCTTGACTGCAAAAAAATCCAGGAATTTCGAAATTCTTGCAGTTTTTTTTTCTGGGATGGCTCTATAGAATCAATCACTTCTGATCAATAACTAATTCATAAACCCAAATTAAATCCTCATTTAATCCACATTAGGCACTGCTAAGAATGGACAAGAAAATTCCGTATGACCACCGGATGAAACGAGTTGAAGAAGTTATTAGTGAGGTAGGTAGTCATATTTGCATTTAAAGTATTATATTTTTAAAGGGAAATAAAACCCTCAAAAAGGTTATTTCGAAACGATAGAGCATAATATAAAAAATACTCAATATTCAAATTTGGGCAACTATGTTCAGTCTAGTTTATTTTTAAAAAATCAGAAAGAAACAAAAGAGTGCTTGGTATAAAACACCCTTTACACCTTCAGTGGTATATTAATAATATTTATTTGTGGACAAACAGTACAATGGACATTCAAAAACTACTTAGTCTACCCGGTAAATACATATAATAAATTTTTTATTTAAAAACGTAAATCGTCAAATATGTTCTACACCGGAATATGAATGTGTCTTGATCTACTTGATTTTTGATGAGGCATGGCAGCAAATTAAATACACGTATGCATTCCATAAATTTTTAATGCATAGAAGGATATGAGTTCGTGGAGAATATAGCATTATTCCATTCCTGCCATTCTTAAATTTAATTTAAACTTTTCAATCCATTCTGCTGCTATATTTCCCACTACTTTTAATAATCTTATTATCCACTATTGCCAATCTATAAGTCTAGGAATATTACAGCTATACATACGCATATAATACATCTTTGTCATTTAAATGCTGAAGCATTGCAACTTATTACATCAATTAGTGAACCTCACAACTCACGTACTCCAGTGGCATGCGATCCAGAAAACCATACTCATATTGGCTAAAAGGAGGGATGGCACTTCATTGGAAAACCATTGGCGGTATAAAAAGTGTTTTATACCATACTTTTATCTTTCTGATTTTTTTAAATAAACTAGGGTAAACATAGCTGCCAATTTGGATATGAACTACTGTACTTTTGATATTCTCAATCGTTTAGAAATACATGTAACTTTTTCTGAGGATTGCATTCCCCTTTAATGTGCACACCTATTTTATATTTATATTTTATGTATATACCATTCTCAGCTCGGTTTGAAAAAATGTGCAGATACAATAATTGGAGATCCAGGAACAGCTAAAAGCATTTCGGGTGGC
Source organism: Choneiulus palmatus (assembly GCA_034695065.1). NCBI lineage: Eukaryota > Metazoa > Arthropoda > Diplopoda > Julida > Blaniulidae > Choneiulus > Choneiulus palmatus. Next base: position 190 of record JAQFYV010000208.1, on the reverse strand, counting down.
GAGATGAAAAGGCTAGCCTTTGCTGCAGAGGTATATTATAAAGTACCATTATAGAATGCCAGTATTCAATTGCTACAAGATTAACATTAGCCACTGTAAAACATCGACATTACATTATTTTCAAAATACAGGTACTGACCAATCCACCACTGATGTTTTGTGATGAACCGACTTCTGGTCTAGACTCATT
>JAQFYV010000207.1:0-13270 GCA_034695065.1 Choneiulus palmatus | reverse complement strand
CGAGTATATATGCACCCTTTATGTGTTCTTATACTTTAAATAAAAAGGTTGTGAATTAATATTGCAAGAATTGACTAACCATAAATTACTAGTTTTGGGGAAAAATAATGCTGCTCAAAGTTCAAAGAGCATTCAAACCTGCTCAAGCTTTGCGCTTGGTTGAACATATGACGTCAGGGGTAAAATTATATTTTACATGAAAAAAACTAAAGAATTTCTTTTGTTTGGCCCCACCCGTTGCATAGTAACGTTTAACCAACATAAAAAACTGTCTCGTTTTGACGTTGAATAAACACTAGTGCAAATCGTTTATGAAACGTTTATTAAAAGTTTGTAAATCACCAAAACCTAAAATTAACGTAATGACCAAAAATAAACGTTTTATCAACCAATGGATGCTGCTTGGGTAAATGCACCACATTTTTTAACAAAATTGCGTGAGTAGTTAGTCCTCTTTGTTTGAATAAAAGGTCAGATGGCGTCAGCAACAGTTTCAATTTAAATTTATTGTGTTTTTTTATATTATAATCCTAACATAGTTGTGAAAATTTTATTAAATGCATGTTGTTTCAATAAATTTTTGCTTTAAAGCGTAGGACCTACTTCTTCCTTTTTATGCAATTTAATTTAAAAAATTTAATTTGGAATTACATTGGAGCATGTTCTGTTTGTAATATGCATTTTTAAAAGTGTATTTTGTTGTTTCCAACAGATCTTTTAAGCTTGATTTTGTGAAAGAAACCGAGTACGATGGTATTCCAGTATTTGAATTTGAAACCGAGAAAAACATTTTTGATAATGGCACACTCGTACCTGGGAATGAATGTTTTTGTGCTGGCAAATGTTTAAACTCTGGAGTCTTCAATGTTAGTGCATGTAAATTTGGTAAGCTCAAGTATATCTTAGGATAATCCTAAAATGTTTTCAATGTGCAGATTTATTTATTGGTTGTAAATTTTTTCCCCCTGAAACATAGGTGCTCCGGCCTTTGTGTCTTATCCTCATTTTTACGATGCGGATCCAAGCTATTTAGATCAGGTTGATGGTCTTTCACCCAATGAGAGCAAACATTCTTCGTTTTTCTACCTCGAATCCGTAAGCTAGACATTTTGTATTATATTTCAATACATTTAACATTTTTTCTAAATTTCAACTTTTTTATGTGAATAGACAACTTCACTTCCAGTAAAAATGGCAGCCCGTTTCCAAGTTAACGCATACATAGAAAGGATTCCTAGATTCACGTTAGTATTTTTACATGAAAATATTCTTCATAAAATACTCAACATTCAATTCACTCTGCTAAAACATTTTATTAAAATTTTCCAGGTTTTTCGATAAAGTTAAAACAATGTTAATTCCACTGGTTTGGTTCGAAGAGGTAAGTGACATCAAATTTATTGTTTATATTACACTACTAACATGTCCGTGCATTTAAATTTGAACGGCTGCAATTTCCGCGGTAATAGGTACCTCCATAGTTGCACCTTATCCTGAAAGAATGATAATTTTGCATGATTTAAAACTTACGGTGGTCTTGGTAGGCTGACAATTATATCTGCATGTAGCTGTAAGTGAATTTATGTCTGAAAACACATTTAAATACTGTATGTAACATGGTTATTGGCAATCAATTTATGGGCAACCATTTAAGCATTAGCTATTCAAAACATTTGAAGATCAAGGTTTAATTGTTCAACATCTAGGATTCTATGTTCAATTTAATAGTAATTGTTAAGTAAAAAAAGACGGAACTTTCTCTTGATTTTGGAATTATCCCCTTACCGATTGGCATTATATATATGCCATTATTCCAAATACACTGGAATTATTTTAAATTGAAGCAGGTATTTACTGCTCACATTTTTATTTCTGTATAAGATGTATAGAAAATGAAATGTCAAACAAATTCTTGTTTCAAAATATGTGATGCTATTTTACTATTTTGATGGAAAAAATTCTTTTAGAATTTTTTTTAATTGATTTCACAAATTTTCTTCAAACCATTCTCAAATGTTATGTTGCTCCAATAGTAAAATGGTTACTTTTGTGCTCGGTTTTAATGCTTATGCTTGTTGTATTTTTTTTAAAAAAAATTGCCTTTTCGTAGGCAATCGTGTATAGCAATGGTGTTTTGCGTGTTTGCCTAATCACTATCAGCAATGAATGTTTGATTTAATCACAATCGTGCATTATTGTGCTTCAAATTATCCATTTAATATGGGAGTAGTAAAGGGGAATGAAACCCTAGAACTAATTTTCTGTTGGATTACTTTAGTCTGTCTGGTTTTGATTAACGGTGTGTTTCAGTATTGTTAAAAGCCCATAATTTAATTTGAATGCATTTTCTAACCAAAAGATATAATACATAACTAGGACATTTCAAAAAAGTATTTCAGTTAAACAATATAAAAAATAAAAATGCTAAATATAAAATTTTAACTTTTTCCACCAGTTTTTATATACTTGTTATAAATTGTCCATTTTTCTTAGGACGAAAAGAAAGACGGTATGTTTTAGCTGATGAAATTCTCTACATTTTAGAATTTTTATAATAGTTTTATGTATTTATTTTAATGAAATGCTTGCGTTCTGAATGTGATTAATACACAAACCTTGGCACAAACTTCATCAAAAAATAAAAAATAAAAAATTGAATATTATAAAAATGCTAAAATGTAGATAATTTCTTCAGGTAAAGCCAACTGCCTTTTTTGTCCTATGCAAAAAGGTTTATTACAAATTTGTAAAAATGGGTTGAAAAGTCTTAAAATTTTAATTAATCATGTTTTTTATTATTTATATTATTAATTGAAATACATTTTTTGAATAAACGGACTCCTGCTTGGCCTAGCTTTTAAAATTCTGCAACTTGTGGTATTTTTATGTATTTGTAAGTCTTTTGGTTAGGTTAGAAAGAATAACTATTTTAAATCTATGAATGATTAGCATCACTCAAACGTACCCTGAAGCTCACTCTTAGGAGAACTTGAATTTAATTTTTGTGGAATGCCTGTAAATTTTTCATTTTCACAAAAACGAAAATGATTTATTTGTATGCACTTTTGGCTTCTCATTTTATAAGATTTACTCCTTTTTAAATTGTAGCAGTGCATTCAGTACTTTTATAATGTCATCTGAAAGGTCATCGGAGTTCTTCAGACCCCTAGCTTCCTGTGGTTCTGAAGAGTTCTGATGACTTTTTAGAAGACATTATGACTGTACTGAATAGGTGTTTGGCTTTGCTTGTGTACATGGAAATAGTCTTGCGCATGTTTAACTACCCACCCCATGGCTTATGGTTCTGCTTTGGCACTTTAAGAATACTATTATTTAATAATTGAAATTTCTTGAAAAGTGGAATATAGGATTATCTTAATTCTTTGTAGACTGCTGAAATCGATGCAGAGTTCAGTGCCATGATAAAGGATACTCTTCAACTACCATTTTACTATGGCAAAGTTGTGACGTACTGTCTGATGGGCATGGGAATGATTTTGGGCATTGCCTGCATCTTGTATTTCGTTGTGTCCAATAAACAAGACCGTGCCAATAAAGTGGTGGCCCCAAAATGAGGGGGTAAAGGGTTAAAACTCGTGCCTTGCAAGTGGGAACTGCAAATTGAACAATTCGATTGTGATATACAATGATATTATTGTGGAATGGACACTTATTGATTTCGTCTTCTGAAGTATTCGGTCGTTTGCAAGTATTTGGCCTCCATTGACCACTTCGCTCATCTCAGTGCCTTTACGAAATCAGTCCATCTATTTGAAAATGTCTCCAATAACATTGTTCTCTTCCGTCATTAATTCGAATCTTGTCTGTTTTTTTACAAACCTATTTTTATATGACAAGTGACTACTGATCTAGGAATCTGGAATATCACTGCTTGTTGTTGTTGTTGTTGTTATTTTGTTTTTACTATCGTGTCTTGTGGGGGGAAAAAATTAGGAAAATGAGAAACAGAAAATTTGGGTAAAATCACCTCCTGGCTGTTGAAGGGATGTTCATTCATACTTCTGTCATTTCATAAAAGCATTATTTATCTATGAATCTAGGAAGCAGGGAATTGAATTTGACCCCAGATTTGGGAAAATTCTAATTTTGTTATGCTTAGAATCTCCTAAATCAAGGCTGCTCCAGAGTAGGCTGATCCCTTCTCTGAAACTTCAATATGGCAGCCGTGTTATGAAGCACTGCTTTAGTGCTTCTTCCTCGAAAATATCTTCCTGGGCTGCAGGTTGATTTTGCCATTAAATCATGAGGTCAGCATTTCGTTTTCGGGGGTGCCCTCGGACGTGTAGGACGTGTAGAACGTGTATATCACCCCAGCCTTCCATCTGCTTTAGTTATTTATTAAGTGGTAAAGTAGTAAGCATGTAAGTCTGGGATGAGTGATATGGGTTTGTAACCTGTTTACAATGATGTCTTCCGATAACTTATGTTCCTCCGTTATTTTAATCAATTTTCTTTTTTGGAAAAACAATGTAAACCACTCAATAAATTGTAATAGTCTAATTAATCTTAATGTGTGCAATAGTTAAAGGGGAACGGTACCATAAAGAGTTATTTTTAAATGATATTAAAAAATATTTGCCCAAGTTTTGGTCACTATGTTCAGTCTAGTTATATTTAAAAAGGTTTCTTCCTTATGTGACACCCTGTAGACTATACTCTTTCAACTTGATTGGCTGTTCACTATTGTGACGTGCATTGATGACAAACGTCACAGTAGTCTACAGCCAAGAATAAGGGTTTAGTCATCCATGTACTGTTTTATTAACCTAGAGGATATCATACTAAACGTTTTTGTTTCATTCTTATTAAAATAACTAGACTGAACAAAGTTTCCAAAACTTGAAAAAATACTTTTTTTAATATCATCTATCCTTGAAAACGTTTTTCAGGGTACCGTTCCCCTTTAACCACCTGGCGGCCACTATGGAAACTTCTAACAGCAAATAATGCTATGCATTATTGATGGCTGGTAATTACCTTGGCCGCTGGGTGTTCAAATAAAGGGGATTGCAACCCTCAGAAATATCTTTTGCCAAACCATAAAGCATATAAAAGAATGCTTGCCAAAGAATTGACAACTATGTTCTATCTTGTTTTTTTGTTTTTTTTAATTAAATAGATCGAACTGAAAAACTGAGAAATGGAAACTTGTAAGATTTAAGGGCCACGTGTCTCGAATGAACGAGCATTATTGGTGACACGTCATCGTACAGCCTTCTATTAGTTTCGTTTCTCAGCTTTTCCATTTGATCTTTATTTTTATCACTTTTTTCTTAATTAGAACATAGTTGTCAACTCTTGGGTAAGTACTTCTTTTATATGCACTATATTTTGGCACAAAATTTTCTGGGGGCTGCATTCCCCTGTAGTCTTTAAGGTTAGTGAGATTAGCTTGCGGCCCATTGCTTCATTTAGAATGAGATAATTAGGAAAAGCATTTTTTGCACACGAACATTCCATATTCGTTGATTTCCTTATTTATTTATGTGGATTGACCAATGTGCTTAGCTTTTAACTTATTGTTTCATGGTTTTCTAGATTTAAAGGGGAATGAAACCATCAGAAAAAGTTATTTCTAAACGATAGAGTATATCAAAAATAGTCCACATCAAAATTTTGGCAACTATGTTCAGCCTAATTTATTTTTAAAAAAACTCAGAAAGAAACATAAATGCATGTTATAAAACATCCTTTACACCTCCAGTGGTTTTCCAGTGACGTAAAATCCAGACGAAAACCTCTTCCTTAAATATCCCTTATTGGCTAAGAGGAAAGATTTCTCATCACTTGAAGACTGCTGGATGTGTAAAGGGTGTTTTATACCACGCTTTTATGTTTCTGATTTTTTAAAAAAAAAAAAAACTAGGCTGAACATAGTTGCCAAAATTTGGATATGGGCTATATTTGCTATGCTCTATCGTTTAGAAATAACTTTTTCTGTGGGTTTCATTCTCCTTTAAGTAATGCCTGCCTCTTGCAGCGACACTCATGGTTAGTATTAGTTGTTCGAGAAATGGTTTTCAAGTCAACTATGACATCTTTTGTATGGGATTTTTGAAATCATTTTCCAGGGCAATAATTACAGAATTCCAGTGCCAGATGATCCAGATCAAATCCTGCAATCTTCCTATATGTATTAGTAGTAGTAGTAGTAGAAGAGGAGACTAAAATCGCCGGCTATGCAATTCATAAATTGTTATTGTTTCACAGTATTAAGTGCTACTAATCAGCTGACCCCGTGTAAGAAATGAGAATAATTGTATAATTGACCCGTTATTTAGGATCTGTTGTTGCTATTTGTTATTAATGAAAGTTATGTTGGCCTTATCATGTTGAAAATATATTGTTTGGCTGCATATTTTGCAGAACACTTTCAAGTTTAATATTAAACATTAAACCTCAAACACTAATGTAAATATCTTCACTTTTATCTATGCACTATTTTGTTGAATCACTTTGCCAAATATTAAGCTAAACAATATATTGGTTTTTGCAAATAAAATGGCCATATTCATCAACCTGGATGAAATTTAAACTCGAGATTACTCCACTGGAAATACATTGTCTAACCTTGAGTTTAAGTTAATTAAGATTGATGTTAATTAAGCCTGATTACAAGTCGAAAATTCTCTAAAAAAAATATTTATCAAAATGAAAGCTTTTTACCATTTGACTAACAGGTACATCACAAATGCTATTTAAGACGAAAGGTTGAAGGGAAAGGCAACCCTAAAAATTATTTCTAAACGATGGACTATATCAAAAATTATGCATATCTAAGTTTTGGCAACTGTTTCCAGTCTAGTTTTTTTAAAGGAAAATAAGAGAAAATATATAGACTATCATGAAACCATTATATAGTGTTTCATAAGACGTTTTAAGGATTTTTCCTATTTTTTAAAATTAGACTGAACATATTGGCTATGATATTGTTAAACTTAGATATATACTGTTTTTGACATGTTCCATCATTTAAAATAACATTTTGGATACGCTCTCCTTTAACTGTATACTGATTAAAATATCACAATGTTATTTTTAAAATCATGTTTTATCTATTTTCAAAATGAGTTATTCTAAACAAAGAGTGTAAATTCTTCTTTAAAAAAGGGGGAGAAAGAAAATATACAACTATTTTAACTCAAATCTTGCCATTCGTTTATTAAAAGCAAGCTTAATGAATTCTGTGAATATCATTATTTACAGCAACTATATATCACACTAACATCATTATGGTGATAATGGGGTTATACATTTATTAATTGTAAATATTAGCATAGTATATTATGCCAAATTTCACACATGCCTTTCCATTTGTGTCAGAAATTTACATTGCAGTAAGTGCCAAATTGTTGTTGTTGATTCTTCAGTGCACCAATCATTTTTATTATTGAAAATGGAGCAAGATTTGTGAGACTTTTTTATGAAGATCGTATGAATGAGACATTGTTATTTATGGGAATTAAACCATATACTGTGTGCAAGAATTATATTTCAAAAATTGTTAATCGGTTATTATTGGCATTTGTAAATAAAAATAGTTAATTCCCATCAAATTCATTTCCTTGTAATTAAAATGTTTTGTAGTACTTAGTTAATATGCACTATTCGACAATTTTACCAACAGAAATACTCATGCACAAATGAATTCCATCCGATAATTCCATATATAATATTGCTGTTGAGTCATTTGAATGTTATGCACTTCGTAATAATGCCTTACCGTTATGATTTACTACTTGATATTTAGTCGTTTACTGACATGTTGCATTGGCCAAAGAAATTATTCATAACAGTATTTAACTATAGATTAGAAATTGTAGAATTGTTTTAGTTTTTGGACTTTCCATAACCAACTAAATGTGGTTTCGATGCATTTCTTAATTCCATTTGTAAGATAATGTTATGGCCTATATATGTGAAAATGTAATTGTTTCAATACGCAGAAATTTTAGAAAATTTAATGTCCCAAGTTAAAAACAGAGCTTAAAGATCAATTTAAAGCATTTTGCATAAAACAAGTGAGCATTTGACCACTTTTTTTAAACATGTGAAATACTCATGAAATAAGTCTTTCAAGTGTATTTTGAATTTTATATTTTTTCAAATCTCAGGAATTATGTTTAATTTAGACCTTGAAACCATTAGTGATGTTTACTTTGTGAGGATTTTCATCTCATTATTAGTTGTTTTCTTTGAATAATGCAACTTTTAATATGCATTTGAGTAGGCCTTAATTGAGATTTCAACAGATCTCGTATATTGAAATGCTAATTTATTAATCTCATTTCTTAATGGTGACAGGGAATGTTGGCATTTGTTGGCGATCTGATTTTATGCAAAGCAAAAAAAATATAATAATGTACAGGGTTTTGATTGTAATTTTGAATTTGCATTTGGGGAAACTCAAATAATTGTTGCATCTTGTTTGTTTTTCGATATACATATAAAATATATCTATCATTAATATTTTGTATACTGTTTTTTATTAGCTCTTTTTTTATTAGCTTTTTTGTAAATGTTTACAATATTTGTTTTAGTTCAAACATACATGCAGAAATCAATGAATTTGTGAAGAAGTTTATACAGAAATCAAAGAGATTGTGCATGCAGAGTTTTGGCAAATGTGGTAATCTAATATTGAATGTAGTTTTAAAGGGGAATGATATCATAAAATGGTCTTTTTAGGAACAACTCTATTCACTAGTTGTTGTTTTTTTATAATAAAAAGCCCTATTTTAAATTTAGAAGAAAAAATACCTTAAAAACTTGAAGTAGACCTTGGCAGACATTATAAATTTGTAAATTTCAATAGTTATTGTTACCCAATCAATATTTGTTTTTAATATGAATTTTCAAGTTGCCAACAGCTGCTATGTGTAATCTATTACTATAGCCTATTTTACAAATTGATAAGATTATATAGTTAGGCGGTACGAGTATTAATTAAAGTGGGATAGGTTGATATCCGTTGTTAACTATCTATGGTAACTATCTATATGACACATGAATCCAAATACAGAGAATTGTAGTTTAAAAAACTTAAGAAAATCAGCCCAAAAATGTAATTCTAGTATTATACCATTGGCGTGTTTTTATTTTTCGAAATTATTGCCACTATTGATGTTCGTAACAACAAAAATTGACAAAAATCTGAATTTGAAGCGATACTCGTAATAATAATGGTGGGAATTTCTATAAATCAGCAAGTCTGCATGATTGCCTTCATATTGATAACAAGTTTGATAACGGTAATGTTCAACTGTATTTTTCTAATCAACCTTTTTATCCAAATGGCATTTGTTATAGTTTAGGTCAAATTTTGTTACTAATGTTTATTATAACAATTTATTTCTCCTATAATTTCACCTTACAAGCAATGCTAATGTGCATTGATAGTCTGTCCTATATCATAAGGTAACATTTTAAAGAAGAATAGTAAAAGTTTATCCACATATAATGCAATCATACCTTATTAGTAAGCAACTGTATATCTATAAAGCTTTTATTTGCCAGCTGCGTATTCACCCTTACAATATATTGACATAATGAAGGCCATGGAGCATTTTACTGGAGAGAGAATCCCCACTATGTTTTTTTTTTTTGATGCGAGCTTTATGAAATGACCTCACTTAATATTCCATTGTGAGGCGATCAAAAGCTTAAAAAAATGCTCATCCCAACATAAATCCCCAATATTTCTGATGACAATCAACTGCAAACAAAAATTCTCTCCTTACCCTATCCTTCTACAAAATGTTTTTTACATAGACAAACTGTAGTTAAACTTTTTCAACACCGTCAACTTTGCTAATGTTACATTTTATGTCATACAGTGGAGCCTGTCTATAAAGGGCACCTTGGGACCAGAAAAAATGCCCAGTATATAGAGGTGCCCATTACATCGATTCACTCAGAAATATAAATTGCCATCAATGGTTGAAAATTTTGGCCCAAATAAATCGCCCATAATATTAAGGTGCCCAGTATATAGAATGCCCACAATGACAGGTTCCACTGTAGTATATTTGACCTGTAATTTTTTCTTAATTTTTGTGTATTTTAAAAGACCATCCAATAAAAACAATTAATTGATCAAAATACATTCCTCCAAATTAAACATGATTTACTTGATATTTTATAAGGTGTAATGGGCATAGATTACCGTATGTTCAAAACTTTTTTTATAAAGAGTGTTACATAATATATGGATGACCCCCTTGCCCTAATTAGCAATAACTGTTGGCTAGAAATATGACAGTCTTCATACTAACTCTGTAAGTGGGCTGTCCAGATCATAAACTGAATTATTCCTGACATTCCCTGAACATAATTAAAAATTTCCATGTCCAAAATTCTCCATAAGGAAAGCAACCATTTCCTATTGTATTATACTGTATTAAATTTAACATGATGGACAATTGCTTAATAAAATTTACCTGACTTTATGACAACCTAACCAAATTTTTCTTCCCAAACTTTTAATGACGTTCTAGACCAGTATAAACCCTTTATGACAACCATAGTCATGACCTGTTTAAAACTATACATTGCAAAATGTATTCTAATTTATTAGTTTTTATTTATTTAAAAGGGAAGACCATCCTAGACAAAATTTTCTTTTTTCAGTAGTAATTGAAAATAATAGTATTCCTAAAATTTCACAACTATGTTAGCATAGGTTTTTTTTAGAATTTAAAATGAATTTGAAATGAAACTAATGCTGACGTCATATAGACCGTCATTGAGCAAAAGTGCTGGAAGGAAAGGGCTATGACGTCAGCATCAGTTTCATTTCCAATTTGTTTTATTATTTTATAAAATAACTGCATAGTTGTGAAATTTTAGGAATACTAATTTTTTCATTTTACTATTGAAAAAAAAAATTTCTAGGGTAGTCTTCCCCTTTAAAAAAAATTAATAAACGTGTCATGCCATGTTCGCAATATATTACATTCAGACGTTGGATACCTGGGTACCATTTACTTTTCTAAAATATCATTATGGTGGTAGAAATTAAATGCTTATTTTATGAATATGCAAGGTTAAACTTTAATGTACAATAAATTGCCACAAAGTTCACACAGAATGATGCATGCCACAATGATAAAATATAATTTGGGCAACACTATATAAGCTTAGCAAACTATTAGTCAGATTTTTGGTTTTCCCTCATGTTTTGATTTCAAATTATTTTCATTGAATCTCATCAAAAAAATCTATAAATTTGTGGCATTTCGTAGGATGAAATTATTGTTGCAAATCCTCGGGGTGTTGGCCTACATGCAGTAGTTACTATTTTTATTGCTATTATAATACCGATGTGGATTTTATTTGCAAGCATAAATTTAAGATTCATATTTGCCTGCTTTTGTCAGATATGCATGCGTCATATTGATAAATTTACATTTGGGTTTATGGTTATTTAAAGTTCACTTCTCAAATTTCATATGTGTGGCAACTGCATGCAGCATCTGATATAATTGTAAATGAACAATTTTTTGGTCACTGTTAAAGTGGACAGCAACCCTCATAAAATGTTATTTCTAAACGATAGAGCATAGCCAAAATAGTCCATATCCCAATTTTGGCAACTATGTTCAGTCTAGTTTAGTACATTTTCTGGCTGTAATCTCGGTGTTCACCCAAAGCCCTATACAGCCGGAGTATCTGTATATGGGGGGTGGGGGGCAAGTTCTCCCCTTTGTATAACAATAAGGTATACTCCTCACCCTATTGATTTTACATAATATGCTGAATACTCCTATATACCGGTATATACAATATATATAGTTTTGGAAAGTTAGGAAAATCATCAGCTATGTTTATTGTTGCTATAAATCCTGAATCAATTGTTCTTTGTTTTGTATAATTAAGGCAACCAATATACTTGCACATATTCATTATCGGCTTTTATCGGTTGCACACAGAAATCCTGGTTACGTCGGAAGCCGTATCAGGGTTTTTCAACTAAAAAGCTCTCATATTTTAGGAAGTAATATTTTGTTTACACTTTTAGGGTTTGCCAACAGACTGAGAATAATTAGGAAAGTGATGTAGATTAATCAATGGTACGCACTTGAAACGATCGAGTTGATAATGAGGATAGTTTTAAAACATGCTCAAATGCTTATTTCCTTTGTGTTATCCGCTTGTAAACAAACATTCACGGTGGAAATTAAAGACACAAATCTGCATTTTAACATGATTCTGGAAGTTTTTATGTAATATAGATTTATTGTAAGGCAAATTAAAAATACAATAGAATAAAACTGGAAAGGATGTGTTTCATCCCATAATATATTAAAACTTTCTGCAGAAAAGTGTGTAGTTTTTATTCAGAATGTTTCTGCAGAATAAGAAATTAGATTTTTATCTGTTTTTTAAGGTAATTACATTTTATTTATCTTTAATGCTGTTTACACCATGCAATGGCGAATTTGAGGGCTTTCGGGCTCCCTCCCCCTCCCCCCCCCCCTCACCCTCAAAAAAAGGTCAACACCCTTTGTTGTGACACAGGTGCGGGACTTATTTTCGGTTTTCCCCATCCCCTACCACCTCTCTCCCTACATCCTCCCTGCAAAAAAATCGTAAAGAATGCACTGGTAAATATATTCAAATGAAATGTCAGAGTAGTGGTGATCAGTTCCATTTTAAATGGAAGTCCACCTTAGAAAAAACTATTTTTCTTTAAAGAGCATACATTAAAATAATACTATTCCTATAATTTCAATACTATGTTATATATATATATATAGTTTTGATATTTTGGGAATAGTATATATATATAGAATTGAGAAGTGAGAGTGTTGCAAGCGTCATTTGGTCTTTCATTCGAGCAAAGATGACACTACTCCGTGTTTTTTTGATTTAAAATGTGGTGCATTGCGTGTACGAATTTCATATGGTATCCTGACCGGATTTGCGCTTGCACTGAAAAATGTGACCATATGGCGTCAGTAACATGTCAATGGTATTTCGTCCATGAATTATTAGTATACTTAATTTTATTATTAAATAAATTTGCATGAGATAGTTGGGAAATTTTAGGAATAGTATTTTTAATGTATACTCTAGAAAGAAAAATAGGCCTACTTTTTTGCAGGGTATTCAATTGTATAATGACTTTGCAGGGTGTCTACTGAACTTGAAATCCTGGAATTATACTGGATTTTTTATTTAATCCTGGAAATACTGGAATTATACTGGAAAAAAATTAAGTGTACTGGAAAAATGAAATTATTTTATA
>JAQFYV010000206.1:0-13273 GCA_034695065.1 Choneiulus palmatus | reverse complement strand
ACGGTTCCAACTCAAACCCTTCCCTAATAATAAATTTAAGAAAAAAATATTCATGGACGAAATGCCATTGACATGTCAATGTTACCATCGAAACCTTATGTCCAATTCTTATTTCAAATTTATTTATTTTTTATAAAATAGTATACATGTACGTTTAACACAGTTGTGAAAATGGCATTAAATGAATTTTTTTATTATAAATTTTGCTTTAAAGCATACTTTTTCTATGATGGAGTTTCCCTTTAGAAACTTAAGAAGGGTTATAATAAATAAATGTTATTTTTTCTATTAACGTTTTGTTAATTGATTTGGTTTGATTAGTATTAGCTTACAAATCTATTCCAAACTTTTAAACTTGGTATATAAATTATTATATTGACCAATGAATGCTTTATATTTGTTATTAAAAAATTGTTTATAAGTTAGTAAAATGTAATCATGGATTTTACGTTTGGGTAAATTCTTGAAATTATCTGTCAGCAAGTGGGCAGAATGTTTCTGCGAAAAGAGACTGATTATGACTTGGTAAATATACTGCCCAAATTTTGAAAACAATTTTTTTCTTGGTAGTAAATTTACCACTGAATATCATAAATATAAACTGACTTTTGAAATATGCAATTTTATTTATAATTTTATTCTCAAACATTGACGAAATTTTGTATCGTCTACTGCTACTTGATTTTCAGTGAAATATCAAGTGCAGCTATCTATCAACAAAGAATTTTTATAAATCAAATATTTCCATTGAATAAACAGGATTCTTAATGATAAAATTGTTGTAATTTAGGTAGCCTATGTAGAGGCTCACAACATGTTTGCTTGTAAATAGACAAATATATTTTCTACATAGAGCATTCCACTCACTAGTGATAGTGCATGGGTATAAGAATGTTAATGTAGTAAAGAGGGACAAAACCTTCAGAAAAAATTTTTTTTTCAAATGTTAGAGCATATCTAAAAAGTACAAAACCAAATTTTTGAAAACTATGTTCCCTCTAATTAAAAAATAAAAAATAATAATAAAAAAAAGTCCGAAAGAGATTCACTCTGTACAGCAAAGTTGTACAAGATTTTCTATCATCCAATCATACATCAGTCATTTATTTATTATTTTTTTTTCTTTGAAAATTATGGATATACGTAATTAGAACATAACAGGTTATACATAGAGCATTGGAACATAACAGGTCATTTAACCGTTGTTGTCAGTGTGTGTATATCTAAATAATTCAGCTTTATGCTTATTTTTTTATTAAAATTTTTTTATTAAAAAAACCACTTAAACACTAATAAGAATATATTTTCCAAAACTTGGTTTCTATTTTTTTAATGTTCTTTATTTTATATTAATTTTAAATTTCCCTACTTTAATAAAAATCCTTATAATTGTGATTTTGTTAAGAGAATTTTTGCTTATTTCTCAATCTTGTTGATATATTTCTGTTGAAGTACCCTAGAGGTCACCATAACAAACACCATTGTCTGCATTGAAGACAGAGAACTTAATGAGCCACCATAGGCCCTCTAGTGGTGTCTGTGTTTACCTGTTTTGTATTCTTATGCTAATAAAGCACTTGGTTATTACCTACAGCTGCTGACCAGATGTCTTTTAATCCATGTCCATCCTTTGCTGTTTTCCACTGGTAACAACAATTTCTTTCAAATAATAACATTTCAATTAAAAGTCCTTTCGTTTTTTAAATTAATTATATAAAAGTCCTGTATTTTATACATTTAGCTTATAGAGGAAATGTTTAGAAAGTTAAGACAATTAGGCATTTAGAAAACTTGTTCTAAACATCTCTTTTAACAGTGTATTCTTAATTTTTATATTTTGAAAGATAAATAATATCTTGGTGATCTTTTTATATCCTGGTATTTTTAAGCCACTTATGATGATATTATTTTCTCATCACTTGTTATTATGCCTTGATAAAATAATTGTCGATAATCGATATACACATGTACATGTATATATTAGTGAAAAAGGTTATATTTTTTCAAATTTTTCTATTCGATATATATTTATAAATGTTAAAAAGATTTTACGATATAATTATATTATATTTCACATAACAATTATTATAAAACAATCAAGCTGAAATTTGTATACAATAGTAGTAAACTGTACACATAACATGTAATATAATATATTTCTTGGTATATTTATATGTGCACATGTAAGGGCCGGGAAAGTATTTATTAGCTGATGTTCAAGTTATCATATAACACAATAAAAAAAATTGTTCAGAATTTTGAAAAATAATATAAAAAATATAAAGTAAATATAGCTGTTTGATCGACTATTTATATAGACTTATACCCTTGAAATTCTCTTTGTTTTTATAGTTTTTAGTTTAAAAATGAACCCATTTATTCTTGGTTTATCAGTGGTAATAAATCTACTTTATTATCTCGAAGATATGATGGAACTTAATGGTCTATCAAAATAAAATTGCTTTCAATTTATTTACTGTTCTCTGCATTTTATGACAATAATATTGTTGTAGGGCCTCGAGTCCATTTCAGTTTATAGTTAGGAAATGATGCAGTTGAGACCTATCAAAATTTACTATATTCCTATTAGAATAGTTTGGTCTTTTATATTTGTATTTTATTTTTATAGAAAACAAGGGTAAAGTGGTATACAAAGTTTTCTATATATAACTGTTAGGAAGTGATAAAAATGTTTCAATTCTATATTTGAGATCCGGGATAAAACCATTGGGTTCATGGTGACCCAAAATGTCAGTGAAACAAAAATTTGGTTAAAGAAAGTCAGGAAAATTCCAGTGGAAACAAAGAAAGTCAGGGGAATTTTCCGTATAATTTAAGCCATCCATGCCTTGCTATTAGTATAGCAGTAGATTTTTACCATTAAAAATGGCTGCTTTTACTATATGTCGAATTTTTTAAAGGGGAAGTCTGCCCTAGTGACAAGGTATTTTTAAATGAAAGCCATGGAAAAGTTATACATAGAAATGCAATTCTAGCTTAATTTAAACTCCCCATCAATTTACAAAAAAATAATGAAAAACATGCAATAATGTAAAACAAATTTTACCTGAAAGCAGCCATTTTCTAAACGGCCATCTTAGGAATTTTATAGCTATTTGCAGTGTATAGAGCTGAGAATTATATTATTTTTAATACTGTACAAATGAGTCGTTGTATTACACAATCATATTTAAACTAAACCTTTGCTGAAACTATCAAAGAATGCATCATTTATTCACGTAATTTATGTACTTATAGCTTTTTCTAGTAATTAGTGAAGTTGTCCGTGACAAAAATAATACATTCAAAACCTAAGAGCATTCTTGTTTGACTTGAACATGTGCTTATGCCATAGAGGAAAAGTGATGTCTAACAAGGACTCTTTTAATGGCGGATTTTGCAGGCATTTCTCAGTAGATGGCATACTAGTCATCATCTTTCACCTTGTTTTGAGAAAAACTCGTTTTTTTAATAATAGTAAGCTGTTTGCAAATATCTATCTATATTTTGTATTATTAATATTGTATATATACTTTCATTTAAAAATAACTTGTCACTAGGGCTGACTTCCCCTTTAAGAATGACTTTCCATGCATAAAGGAAGACTTTCGTATATTTCTCACACGTTTGTCTATGGTTTTAAATTGACTATATCCAATTATTTTAAAACTTCAATGTGTGGTATATAGACTATAACGTCCTCTATATAGTAAAGGTCATGACATCATTCTGCCATCGCTCCCTTTACAAATTTGTTCAATGTGTGTATATCAAGGATTGCTATCAAAGTATACGAACATGTATACACCGAAGACAAGTTGAATTTTGTATATTTGCAGTATACATTTTCTGCTTATTCTGCTTCAATTCATCTTTTAAATGGATCCGGATACTTTTAGGAAACTCCATTGAAAGCTTGGACTTTTTCCCTTCCACAAAAAGCTTATAGGAAATATTGGCTGCAGCTGTTGGTACACTATAAAATTTCTCAACATTTTTCTTTCAATATCTATATGTATATATCTATAACGGTCTATAATCTCAGTTAAAATATTTATAAAAGGAGAATTTAATACCGAGACTATTTTTAAGGAATGTAAATGCAAGCAGGGGAGAATGATACTTATAGTAGGCTGTCTATACTGATGGGATTTTTTTAAGTATTTACTTTAAGATGTGGGTCTATTGGCAGTGGTAGGCAAGCAAAGCAAGTAAACAGCTATAATGGAGTATATACTGAAAATCAATTTAAGATAACTTAAGAGGGCATACGTGCATTTTTTATTTTATATTTATGAAAAATTATGCAAAAAGTGTATAAGCATAAAATGTAAAACTTGCTTTGAGGTTTAACAAAGCTAATATAAAGCAGGGATTTTCTTGTAAACTATTTATCTTTTGAGCCAGAATAGAAAATATAATGCGAGAAACAGTAAATCTATCAACCCAAAATGTTGAGATGAAATTTCACAAGAAAACATGCGTTTTACATGATGTTAGTCTATGGAAATTGTTGCAGATGGACTTCACTGATATACTTGTAGATAATATATTGTTACAGCATGTATAAAACAGAAAAAAAATTACAGTAAAAATTTCTAACTCTTTGTGAATTTAAATTTCAGGAAGCCAAAAATATTTTTTCATGATTTAAAATCATGTACAATAATTTCAAGATTCACGACTTATCTCTTTCTATATCTTGCTATGAATTAAGTTATACTAGCACATGTATATTGTTATACTATTGCTTTTCTTTTTTTTTAATAAGTATACATTTTTACCTTGCATGTTCTATCGTTTGGAAACTACACTTTCTGAGAGTGGCATTTCCCTTTAAGTAACAAAAAGTACCTATTAAAACGCCATGGCAAAAAAAAAACATTAAAGGAGAATGTTACCCTAAAAAGTTATTTTTGAACTAAAGAACATATCAAAAATGGTGCATATCCAAATGTTGTCAACTATGGGCATCTGTTCAGCCTAATTTTTTTAGATAATAATACGAAATCTAAAACGTTTTATGATACACCCCTGTACACCTGTTGCATTGATTTTATGACGTCAGATGACGCTTGCCATTGAAGGTTATTGCAATTATAAGAAGAAGGATGAAACACGACAGGAAAGCCAGAGGGTGCACATGTATCAAAAAGTGTTTTTCTTCCTGATTCCGGTTTTAAAATTATATGCTGAACATATATACCTATATTTAACCAAGTATAGAAATGTATAGGGCGTATTACTTTGAAATGTTCTATCGTTTAGAAATAACCTTCGTAGTGTTCCGTTCCTCTTTAAATCAATATTCCGGCGACATCTATATATAGACAGTTCATTAATGTATTTTCTGAATATACTGCATTTACTCAATAATTACAAACAATAACAATAAGCCTACTCCCAATGTCCTATATATGCGTTCTGCAGTAATATGGCAAATGTATAAATGCACAATAGACAAAGGATTAATTTCTATCAATTACTACTCTGCATTCTTAGCAATTAATTGAAACCTTCCTCAATAAGTGCTTATACTAATTAAAATTTCTAATTTAGAAACACCGCAGGTATACAGTATAGTCGTGTTAGATAATAGATGGGAGTACCGTGTTTCCACCCACTAATACTTATGGGCAATATGCAAAATCTATTCAAATCATTCCCATCTGTTGTTGGTTTCATTATTTTGACATCTTATGATAAGAAATATATGACGATGGAAGGGACTGGAGATGGCGGACGGATATTAAAAAAAGCATCATAAGCAATACAACCAAGGTATGGATTAAGCAGATTAATACCGATACTATATATATATACATATTAGATGTGGCACATTTAAAAATTCATTTTTAGAATAATTACTACCTATAATGTATACATCTGCATCTTAAAATGCTGCTAGCAAATTATGATACATATGCAAATCTATTCCCACATGATGATCATTAAACGAGATGCCTCAATTATTCACGATTTTTTTGTGCAGGAGATAAATAGACACATTTTATGGAGAAGGCTTATCAAACTTGTCATGTATGCTTGTATAGCATACAGAGTTATACAAGATTTCAGAACGCTAATAATGGATTACTGCCAGTTATAATTATAAAGAAATCAAAATTTACAAAAAAAATGTATATCTGAACATAAACTGCATGTATGTGTGTACTATTCACATACAGGGTTTGGATCTTACTATTTGACCGTTTTATTTGACACTGAGGTCATAAACTTTCCATTATATATCCCGATGCTCAACGAATACGTGTATATTTAATTGATACACAATCATTGTCAGTTTAGTTATAAATTAGTTTTTGCATAAATTTGTATATAATATATGAAATTTGTGAGTATGCTTTCATTTTTGCTATAGGCTCAACATTCCAATTGCTGCACAATTTTTCAAATAATTAGAAAATGTTATAATTTAGGCAAAACATGATAAAAAGTTTAAAATCTAAGCTCTTATATTGATTTTTATTTAATGGAACAGCACCAAAATTAGTATTCTTTATCAGACTTACTTTTTTCAATCAATGTGGATTCTATATTCTATATATCCTTAACCAATACCAAAGACGACCACCTAGTGACCAGGAAACCAACTGGTAACAACTAGGAATGTGCTGTTTATTAATATAAACAGAAGTCTTGACTGAGTGCTTCCAACTTTAATGGCAAATACAGGTAGCACAACCTTGCATGAATAACAATAACCAGTTGGCAAAAAATGACAAAAATGCATTGAATAACCTTATTTTATATAATGCCTATACACTTACAGAGATAATTTAAGATCAAGTTGGAATTAAGAAATATATTTTAGATGAATTAAAACTTTAATCACTAGAATTGAATGTATACTGAATTTCGTGTACATATAATGTATTGTATTTGTAATTCAATTTATTGAATGGCAAAATTTATATGGCTTAAAAAATGAATTGCTTTAAATAACTCAAAAGTACAGAACATCTCTTAAAAAAATAATTTATGTACAGTGTTTTATTATAGTGCATTTTAAACTCCTAATGGGGACGACCACCATACAAAAAGTATTTTTTTTCTTTCAAGAGTGTACATTACCAAAATAATATTTCCAAAATTTAGCAACCATGTTATGCCTATATAGTTATTTCATAATGAATTAAAAATAATCAATGGCCAAAATACCATTATCATATCAACATAGTCACATTTTTAATGTGCGTGTAAATACACAATACTAAATGTATTTTGCACCGTGCAATGCACTACATTTTGGAACAAAAACACTAGATTAGTGTTATTTTCCTTGAATGAAATGACGTCAGCAACAGTCTAATTTCAAATTTATTTTTAATGTTTTCAATTCAATTCAATTCAACTATTTACCCTACAGTCAGCAAGTGAATGCCATTTGGTATGGGTGTGATCCCAATATCAGGAAAATTCTCCCACGTCAATTTAGACTAAACAACATTTTTAAACTAAATTCCTAAAAAGTTTAAACTATCTTTGGGAAGATTATTCCATCGTCTAATAGTATGTAAGAAGAAAGACCAGTAATAAATGTCAGTTCTTGCACTATATGTATAACTATATGTATATGCATAACATAGTTATGACATTTTAAGAATAGTGTTTTTGTAATGTATACTCTTGAAAACGAAATACTTTTTTCTATGGTGGTCTTCCCCTTTAATCATTTTCAGGCAATTGGGATTATGTTAAAACTTTCGTAATTGTGACATTTAGTCAAAATGAATTAACACTTGATTTTTATGAACGAATACATTTCAATGAAACATTTTCCCATATTTCTTAGACGATCTATAGTTCCTGTCTTAAAAGAATAAACAGTTTGTGTTTTTCTTAAGGCTTTTAAAAATCAATCACTTTGGCTATCCGTTTCTTTACGATGAAGTGGAAATGGCATTTTTCTTGTAAAGCATTAACTAAAAGTCTAGTTGATATCATTTTTGTTCCATATTTCATAAATATATAGGTCTAACTCGTGTGGCATATGTGCAGTCAAACCCATTTTTTTAGATAATATTTTTAAAAAAGCCTCGCTTGCTATATAAGTTTTCTCTCGAGGCTAAAAACATCCCTTTACGGTCTCTTAAATACAGCTAAATCTTTTATATTTTAGAAGACCAAAGAAAAAGATTTTTTCCCCCACTTCATGCCAGACTTCAGAATAGTATTTGTTATATAGATGGCATTTTTAATATGAATATCGTACATCTCTCACCTCAAGACCTATTCTTGCTCTCCTTTTTTATCGATTAGAGAATTTATAGATCGTCGACATTTCATCACTGTTTGCATCAATGGACACAAATTTGATCATTTTTAAAAGGATTTTTTTTTCTTCTTCCAATTTGTACTCACATTTATTGCAACGTGTCTGAGTGTAGTATCAATATGTCCCTATTATATCGTGTATGTGTTCAGTGTCAAAGGGTAAGGCGACATAGCTCAATGCTGTGTCCATTCACAACAGGCATAATACACTAAAATGCATATATACCATATAGTGTTTTTTTTGCTGGAAACAATCTTGTGCTTAAGGGGGGATGATGGAAACGCCATTTTGAATTCTGGATCGTTTGATGGTAGCACTACCATGAAGTCAAAAATAAACGTATGAAAAGCCATTACCAAGCTCATGTTCATTGAACTTCTTTAATAACTGGCATAGGTTGGCAAATTTGCACGAAAATTTGCGATTTTCGAGTAATCGTGAAATTAAGATTTTCAATTCAATTCAATTCATTCAACTTAATACCCAACAGTAAGTAATTAAATACCATTTGGTAGGGGAGTAATCTCACTCTCAGGATAGCTATCCTATTTAATACGAGATTTAATGTGAGATGAGTGCGGTCGTGGCCGACTTTTAGTGGAACTGCCTCAGCATCTGCCTGGAGGAACTTGGGGAAACCACGAAAACCAAAGTCAAGACAGCCGACCTGGGAATTGAACTCAGGTCTCTCAAATGTCAGTCCGGTGTCTTTCCAACTAGACATCCGTGGCTGATTTTCGCAGAATAAGATTTTCGCAGAATAACTCAATAAATATTGGGTATACAAGGCCAAGATTTTGCCAAAAAAAAAATCGTTATTATGAGGTATTTGGGCTTTTGTATTTTTTCCTGTCTGGGGCTCTTTGCCGAGCTGTAGTGAAATAAAATTCCTTTGGACCATTAACACAGTCCTCATGCGCCCTACATGTAAAGCTCTAAAACAAAAAAAATAAGAGTTGGGAGCAACCAGGTTAATTCTTATAGATACTGAACTCCTCCCCAATTAAATCACACACTGCCGTTGTCCTTTTCTTTCTAAGACAAATGGAAGATTTATAAAAAAATTTAATGTTATGCGGAAAATATTTTTTTCATTTTTTAGAGTTTTTATTTACTTTTCATTTAATTGACATACTGGCTAAAACATGACCGGCAATTTTCCTTGCTATTAAAATTCCATAAATTTTGTTATATTTTATGTCTTTTGATTAGAAGACGGCGGCCTATTTAAATCTCTATGGGAAATTAATGCTAATGAAACCTCCTTTTAACCTCATTTTGCAATACCTTTTATGGCAACCTTTCACCTTTTATGCAAGGTATTTTTTTTAAAAATAATTTTGGAGTTTACCGCTTTCCTTGAAGCATAGAAGAATAAATAAATAAAACACCACACAGGAAAACCTATTGAGACACCCAACAAATAATTTATTTGGTTTATGTAGTCGCTTGACCTTCCATTTCAACATTTTTAGGCAATCGATTTTCTATCTACAGGGTCTTCAGTGAAAATAAATCTCAGTTAGGACACAGCTCATACAATATGATTTAATGTTTGAAACACTTATACGTATATATATATATATATATATATATATATATATATATACAATAATAATAATAATAATACTCTAGCACATGTCTTTCAACGTGCTCTTCTACCATCTCTATCTATTAAGATAATAATGGTGAGGGTGGACGATGAGATTGATACTTGTAAGTTATTGAACGTTTGTCTAGATGCTGATCTGTCACGTATGTATATATGCCCCTTAATGTGAAGAGAAAATATTGAAGAAAAAAACTAAGGCATAAGGGAAAAAAATTGAGGGTGGGGCATTACGGCTGAGTTGTACTTATATTGAATATTGCACATTCTGCCCGAATATAAAGGTAAGGGTTTTGTGTTTGACACATCAATTCAATAGAGAAAATCCAACCCCTGCATAGAAAATTTGTCGGCCCTTCACATCGTAATAACCTCGTAAAATAAAACTGCTATGTCGTAAATTGGACTTACACGGTCCAAAGTTTTTTGTACCCTCCTAAAAATCACATAAACTTAAAAGGGAGAGAGATAAAAAAAAATTATCGACAAAAAGTCATGCAAGAATGCTACGAACAGATTCCTTTTTTATTTTTTTTTTTTCGCCCAAAAATGACTGAAAACCTCAACATAATTTTTTTTCCAGATCGAAATGTAGTGCCATTTAATTCACATTTTCGGACTAAAAAAAAACGTTAAACTTAAAAAAATCCTAAAATTAATTAAAAACGTATACAAATTTATGAAAAACAATTTTTTTTTAACTTATAGATAAACGTTATAGATTTTAATTTCTATCAGGTTTCTGCGAATTAATAAATTTAATGCCCAGTTTTAAGGAATACGAGCGTATAAAGGAGTTATGTTCCCCTTAAATTAGGCAATTAGGAGCATCATCATAACAATTATTGATATAGTCTGCTGTTAAAGATCCCCCCTCAATTTAAGCAAATTTGGAAAGCACCTATGTTATCAGTGATTGCCTGCTTATAAGGGGTTTCTCCCGAATTTGGGCAATTGATAACATCACATAAGTGATCAGTGATTGCCTGCTTATAAGGGGTTTCTCCCGAATTTGGGCAAATGATAGTATCATCAAAGTTATCAATGATGGCTTAATTTTTAGGGACACAGCCATTATCAAAGGGCACAATAGATTTAGCATTATATGCACATTAATCAAATCAATTTAATGGACGATTTTTATTTAATTAAATCAGTTATAAAAAGCAAAAATTAACCGCTACCTGGCTTCCATGCAAGTGTTAACAGGTGTACTCTTGTATTTCGAAAAAATATATATATATATATATATATATATATATCTGGCTACTAATTTCCAGTTTTCATAAAGGCAGTAGCAATAAATCTTGAGATTCCAAATTCAGCTGATCCCATACAAAGACTAATTTCAAACAAGTGAATAAGCATGCATATCCAATTACGACATTCATTTTCCTAAGACCATTTTGACCAAGTTTTATGCAATGGGTGTGACTCGGACATTGTGCATATGAGTTAGGGAGGGAGAGGACAAGAGTGGATAATCCAGGGTGGCAAAGGGGTGTTTCAGAGAGGTGTGTTATCCAGGACCTTAATGTGCCCCCGCATATATAATGTAATTCCTAATATAGGTATATTGAAAACTAATTTCGGACGGAACTTGGTACATTACAAGACTATCTTAATTACAATGGGCGTTGTTTGCAGTCCTAGATTGCAATCTGCACACGCATGCAAACAGTCTCATGAATGCCACACAATATTATAGTTTGAATTAAAATATATAGCAAATCAACTGAAAGCGGAAATTTGGTCAGACGAGAAAAACAAAACTAGACGTTGCCATCAACAACAAAAAATAGCATTAATATGTCAATTCCAAAGATTATATACATTTCCTTTTTAGGGTGGCCATAATAAATAATAATACTGCCCTTAATGCACAATAGGCAATATCATAAACAACTGTATAGCTGATGTTAAAACAATTAACTTATGTTATATATATTTTTAAGTGTTCCTTTTTTTTCGACTTATGCTTACAAATTTACTAAAATGTGTGGCTGTTATAGTACCTAATTCAAGAACTGAATGAAATTAAGAATTACATATACCAATCATGATGTTGTGCTTAATTTTGAGTAATTATTTTAGCAACATGAAACCTGGTACAATAAGCATGAGTAATAACGATGCATAAGTATAATAAACATCAATTAAGCTTTAACTGGTTGTACCAGAGTAAAAATAATATGATTTTCTAAGCCGATACATCAACCTGAGCATCAAGTTGGCCTTTCTCAACAGTAATAAAATAGATAAGGTTGTTTCAGTTAGTAGAGACTTACAAACTGTATAGTTACTAGTTATGACGTCATTTGTAGACTACCCCTTCCCCCAATGCAAAAGAGTAATGACTGAAATTAAAGGCACATTTTCTAACATATAATATATAGCTTCCAAATGCAATGCTAAAATGATCATTTTAGAGATAACTATATATCCATAGAAAAAGTGTAATTAATCCATTTTGACGAGTATATTAATGGGTAATGATACCCTTAATAACTATACTGATGTCTAACATAATGTTACATAAAAATAAAACACTCGGAAAAAGCCACTATATTCTGTAGAATATGTTATAAATATAAAAATAAAGTTGCGTTTATTGTGAAATAATGGAAAATACTGTTCTCTCATTTCATCTCGAGTGATCTCGAAAATATAAGTAGTGAATTACTGCCGTGTCGAATACGGATAATCCTAACCATATATCTATAGGTAGCCATGTTCTAAACGAGAGTAGCCAAACATTTTCGAGCATGCTCTGAATATTATGACGAGTTTTTAATGAAATCTGAATGAATATGAATAAAACGACATGTCATCATAGTAACTGAAAGTTTAAGCATATTGTCATTTTTTTGTAAACTATAGAGAGAATACTAACTCGAGCTTCGTTTCAAACTCAAAATGGCGGATAAGCACGCGCATTGTGTATATATAGGTGATAACGATGTTATATGAGAATAAAAAAACAGCTGAGTGTGCGTTCCACGTCACAGTTTGACGATTATATTTCATTTTAACGAATTCCAGTGAAGATTCATCAATAAAAAAATTACCCTTGTATAACTGCGTCCATCCACCTACACAATCAGCGTGCAGGGTACACAAAAGCGCCCCCTAAGTAATTTACTGGGAAATATATGTTTGTGGGCAATGCCTCTGGTGTAATTAAGGGAGGATGTGGGGAATTGGAGAGATGGTGAGTTTTGCTTCCTGCTCGTTTGGTGGTATAGTACAGTCAATGCGAAGTGCAGACCGAATATGAAGTGCAAATATAAAAGTATGAAGTGCCATGTGTATACATATGTGAACTATTGCCATAGATATATATTGCTACTAGAGGGAGCAAGTGG
>JAQFYV010000205.1:0-13274 GCA_034695065.1 Choneiulus palmatus | reverse complement strand
TTTAAAATTAATTTTAGTTATACTGTTTCGTAATTTCCCTAAAAATGTCGTAACACAGCAAACTGTATACAAAATATTGAATTAAAGGGGAAAAACACCCTATGGAAAAATGTATTTTTCTTACAAGAGTATACACAGCAAAAATAATATTTCCAAAATTGCACAACTATGTTCAATTCAATTCAACTAATTACCCTACCGTCAGCAATTAATAACAGTCAGTAATTACAGTCAGCAATGTTATGCTCAGTTATTTAATAATAAATTAAAAAAATAAAATTACTTGCCGAAATACCTTTGAAACGACAATGACGTCGCAGACCCACGTCTTGCGATGCACGTGCAAATACAGAACACCAAAACGTAAATTGCACGTGCAAATACAGAACACCGAAACGTAAATTGCACGTGCAAATACAGAACACTGAAACGTAAATTGCACGTGCAAATACAGAAAGCCAAAACGTAAATTGCACGCGCAAATACAGAACACCAAACGTAATATGCACGTGCAAAACGCGCCCCATTTTGTAACAAAATCGAGTCAACTTTGCAGGAATGAAAGGCCAGATGACGTCAGCAACAGTAATTTTAAAAATTACATTTCGACATTGAATTTTAATAAAATGACTAAGCATAACATAGTTGGAAATTTTTTAACAAATACTAAATTTTTTAATGCATGCTATCGAATGAAAAATACTTTTTTGCCAGGGTGGTGTTCCCCTTTAAAAACGTTATTATGTCACAGACCCACATTAACAAAAATAAATAATTTTTTCCCAAAAAATTTTTTACAACCAATAAAAAATAATTTCAAAAACTCACCGCAATTAACCCATCCGGATTCCCGTGAAAGTGACGTCAGTGGACCGCTGAATTATTTCGATACTTTGGATATAATCAGGGTCAAGTATCAGTTCGAAAGTAACACTTTTTCTCACACACAAATATTTATATATCCAAAACAAAAAAACAAAATTTTTGTGTTTTCCAACTTTTTTTTTATCCCAACAAAAAAGTTGTTGTTCAAGGCGTGAATATCACCGAGGAGTTGTCAACGACATTTTTTTTTATTCCTTGCCTTTTTTCTTCCGCTGGTAAAAATGCATTTCAAAATGTATTTGAAAATACATTTTTCCCCAAATAAAAAACTTTTCTTCCAAATTCCGGCTTTTTTTTGTTGGTAAATTTTTTCGCTCTCGTTTCGCCGCTCGACGTTGCTTGAAGGGCGGCCGCCGATGGAATGAGCTTCGGCTGGGCGGATGCCTTCGAAGGGCAATGACGTTTCACTCACTTTGTATTCCTACGCCAAAGTCATGCGGTCGCCATGGCAACTCACCCACTTCCGCCCTTCTTAACTCATTCTTACTCCGCTTTTTGACAACAACTTTTTACAATGGGATATGCGGACAAGTGTGCATAGAATAAAATCATCCATTTGTGGCAACTGACTAAAATGCAGAATTGCAAAATGACTTTTAACATGCATTATATAAGGCCTCTTAGACTATACAATTCTGCATTTTAGTCAAATGCACCAAATGGATGATCATCCATTTGGGGCAACTGACTAAAATGCAGAATTGCAAAATGACTTTAGCATGCAGTGGTAAGGCTTCTTAGATTTTGTTATTCTGCATTTCAGTCATATGCACCAAATGGATGAGTTTTTATACATGTACCATTAGGGTGCATATATAAATTCATCCATTTGGGGCAAATGATTAAAATACAGAGTTGGTAAATGACTTTTAACATGCATTGATAAGGCCTCTCAAATTTAGCTATTCTGCATTTTAGTCAAATGCTCCAAATGGATGCGTTTATGTTATACCCACCATTAAACCAACTCATCATCTATTTGGGGCAACTGACTAAAATGCGGAATTGCAAAATGACTTTAACATGCATTGATATAAGGCCTCTCAAATTTAGCTATTCTGTATTTTAGTCAAATGCACCAAATGGATGAGTTTTATACATGTACCATTAGGGTGTATATATA
Organism: Choneiulus palmatus; assembly: GCA_034695065.1. Taxonomy (NCBI): domain Eukaryota; kingdom Metazoa; phylum Arthropoda; class Diplopoda; order Julida; family Blaniulidae; genus Choneiulus; species Choneiulus palmatus. The sequence goes on along the minus strand of JAQFYV010000205.1, from coordinate 11,266 downwards.
TATAAATTCATCCATTAGGGGCATCTAACTAAAATGCAGAATTGCAATATGTCCTTAACATGCATTGATAAGGTTTCTTAGATTTTGCTATTCTGTACTTTAGTCAAATGCACCAAATGGTTGAGTTTGTGTATGTGGCCAAGGGTGTATTAAACAAACTCATGCATTTGGCGCATTCGACTAAAATGCAGAATTGCAACACGCCTTTAACTTGCATAGATAAGACTTGTTCGATTTTGCAATTCTGCACTTCAGTCAAATGCACCAAATGGATGAGTTTGTGTATGCGGCCAAGGGTGCATTATACTTAATCATCTATTAGGGCAACTGAATAAATGCACAATTGCAACATGCCTTTAACACTCATTGATAAAGCTTCTTAGATTTTACAATTCTGCACTTTAGTCAAATGGATGAGTTTATATATGCACCCTATAATTAAACAAGCTCATCCATTTGGGGCATCTGACTAAAATGCAGAATGCAACACATGCCTTTAAAATAAACTGATAAAGCTTTTTAGATTTTGGTATTCTGCACTTTAGTCAAATGCATCAATTGGATAAGTTTATATACACACCATTGCAAACTCATCCATTTAGGGCATCTGACTAAAATGCAGAATTGCAACATATGCCTTTAACATACATTGATAAGGTTTCTTAGATTACATCCTACTCTATCAGCAATATATTACCCAATAAAGGGTTTCACAATGAGCAACAGATGGCACTGAACGTCAACGACAAATGCCTGCAATATGTAATCCCCCTTCGACATTTGTCTACCAAATGGAATGTATACATAAAACAACAGAATTCATGAGTGTAGCAATTTGCTGTATACCCAAATGCAGCAAAAATAGTACCTAGTAAGAGTTTGCACAGCCATCAAGAGATGACGCTGAATTCTGACGAAAGAGGCCCATTGTTAGCGGCTTTTTTCCCCAAGTGAATTTCAATTAAAAAGTGTTGTGTGGATGTCCATAATTCACAACGGATTAGTCCCCTATGAATTATGAATTTTGTTATTATATAAACCTGAAATTATGTTTCCATCCAAAAGGGAAAATATTGTATCCCTCTGCCCACCACGATAAGTTATTCCGCAGGAAACTGGTTTCCATTCACTTTTTCCTGCAAATTTTTGCAAATGTAAATTGGTGAAAATTCAAAGCAGCAATGTGAAATACAAAGTCAGTATAGCTTTTTGTCCACTCTTGACATGGTTTTAAATGATGGATTGCCATTTTGCGATACGACAAATTAAACTCAACCAAATCCGCCTTTAAAACAAACACTAAAAACAAGAACATAAAAGCATTAAATTGATGAAATGGGACCAAGAAGAACATGGGGTGGCAAAAAGGTGAAAACTATTTGGTCCCATGGAATGGATCTACCAGGTTAGGATCTGCCATTGGCCCTTTTGACTTTGACAGGGTCACTTGATATCAAACGAACCTAGGAATAAACATGACCATCTTGGAATTTCATGAGGTGTTCTAGGACAAAAAACTTCCAATCAATCCTTTAGGTCTTTGGGTAAAGCACAATTCGGTCAAAAATCGCTAAAAATATGTTGGCTCGGTCATTTGAACAAAAGTAACTTGACACCTATTGGTCCTATCAAGTCCAGATCAAGAATACTTTATAGGTCTCAAATAGCTCTTTAATTTGAGATATTACAACATACCATTATATCTGAAAATGTTAGCAAAAACACTGGCCTTTTCCATTTCTGGTGTTATAAACCTAATAATTCTGCTAAATTTTTAAAGTCTTTAAGAAAATACTCTTTGAACAGAGTAACTTGACGACCTATTGGTCTTATCAAGTCCAGCTCAAGCTTATTATAAAGCTCTCAAATAGCTCAGCAATTTGAGATATTACAACATATCATTATTTCTTAAAATGTTAGCAAAAAACTTTTCTTTTCCACTTCCGGTTTTATAAACTTAATAATTCTGCTAAATTCTTAAAGTCCTTAAGAATATACTCTTTTGATTTGGGGGAGGCAACTCATTCAACTACCCAAATTTTGGGTTGGCCATATCAACAGAGTAACACGTGACCTATTGGTCTTATAGCTCTCAAAATGTTCTTTAATTTGAGATATTACAACATACAAAGTATTGATGAAAATGCTACCAAGAGTACTTTCATTTCCCATCTTCCGGTTTTATAATAAAATAATAATTCTGCTAAATTTTTAAAGTCTTTAAGAAAATACTCTTTTGATTTAGGAGATGCCAAACGTCATTAAACTATGCAAATTTTGGGTTGGCCATCTGAACAGAATAACTTGTGACCTATTGGTCTCATTACATCCAGGTAATGCTTACTTTATAGCTCTCAAATAGCTCTACAAATTGAGATATTACAACATAAAATTATTCATGAAAATGCTAAAACTTTCATTTTCAATTACCAGTTTCAGAAAACTTAATAATTCCAATAAAATATTGAAGTCATCACTAAAATAATCATTTGATTTTTGACCGGCCAAAGATCACTAAACTACTCAAATCTTGGGTTGACCATCTAAACTGGCACAAAATGTGATCTACTGGTCTTATTGCCTCCAGCTTTAGTCTATTTTGAGCTCACAAATAATGCTGCAATTTGAGATATTACAACATGCTATTACTCACAAAAATGTTAGTAGTGCACATCCATTTACTACATCTGGTTTCAGAAAGCATATGGCCAAGTACATTAAAAATTGAGGTCTTCAGGTAAATACTTTTTTTAGTTTATCACAGGCCAAAACTCTTTTTGAATGGAGAAAATTGTGGCCTATTGGTCCTATCAACATATGTCAAAGCATTTATAGATCCCAGATAGCTCTGCAATTTGAGATATTACAGCATATTATTTCTGAAAATGTTACAAGAAGCCCATTTTTCTACTTACAGTTTTAAAAAACTTAAGTTCATGTACATTATTGTAAATCACTGATGTCTTCTGGTAAAAAAACTCTTTGATTTTTGCAGGCAAAAAATCATGAAAATTCAAAAATTATTTATAAAAATTTATGTAAAGGCACTATCTTTTATCAGGTAAGATTTTACAAAACATTAGGTCATGTACATTCTTGATTGAGATTTTCTGACATTGTTTTCAATTGTTACATGCATAAAAACTCACTAAACTACCCAAATACTGACTTGACTACCTGAATTGAGTAACTTGAGACCTATTATTCATATTCAATCCATGAATAGTTTTGTAATTTGAGATATTACAACATGTTATAGTTTCATAAAATGTTAGCAAATACAATCTCTTGTTTCACTTCTGGTTTAATGAAACAATAGGTTAACATATAATCGATCATCTAACATAGTATTAATGATTTCATATACTATCAAAATTTCAGCTAAAAATTTTGAAATAACTATTGTCAAATTGTAGAAATCATTCGAACATAGGTATGGGTCCTGGGTCATGGCATGCATTTTGGCACGATACAATTGCACTAATGTGCTAGAGATTCCCATCATTTTGTGCTAATCACAAGTGCATGAATGCCTTACAGATTTGCTCATAGAATTGATTATTTACTCTGACACAAATCATCTCATGTCCTATGAATAACGTTTTAAATGATCAATTCATAGAATCATTCTTGTGAATGATCAATTCATAAGCACCACATGATTCTGCACTGCATCAGCTCTCATTTTCAATAGTAACCATGCACATGCCCTTTCCCATTGAAGCTAAACATGCCCATGACATGTTCTTTCTTCTGCCATTGCATCATTCCATGTTAACCAACATCATTTTCTGCTCGTATGACTAAAACTCTGCAACTAGAGCACTATAAATGTGCACAAACTAGATCATCAACCCAAGAGATCATTTTGATTGATTTTGATAAACTGATTGGTTAAATTTCAAATTGACCAATTTTACATGAACTTAGTAACATGAATGACTGGCGTAAATCAATATGGAAGGCTTTAGGATCATAGAAAAATTCTGCTCCAGATTTTGCGATAACATTTTCTTTTCTATTTTCAGTTTTCTAATTGAATCTAATCTCCTAACATTCACATTGTCTGACAAAACTAAAAATCCATATTTGTATCTTCAACCCGAATCTCAAATTGATTGACATATTCAGAATCCAACAGATATCACATTTGATTAAACATGTGCATGCAACTTGATTAAATCTTTACTTTGATTCAGAAATGCTGGCATATGCATATTAGGCCCAACATTCATATTTGAAATTGTATACGAGAGAGAATTTCACATACATATTTCTGAAAAGAAGGGGATTTTCCTGTCGGAAATACTGAATGATGTGCTCAATTAATTGCCTTTAGGTTACATATATGTATGATTTAAATTTTCTCATTTTACTGATCAAAATTAAAATATTCAAATGTAATGCTACATACTGAGCCCTTAATCATCTAATCCATGAAGTACATAACTATGAAGGGCATTAAAGGCTATTAGTTGGTAAAATCATTGCAAAATATTTGAGTATTAATTTAAAAGTTTAAAATTTTTACTTTTTGAATTTTAATATTTTAAGTAAAATAAATATTTAATTTTCTTAAAATAATTATAACTGTAATTTTTTTTATTAAGAAATGTTTTCATAAATATGTCATTTATCATAAATCGTTTTAGTAATCTAATTAACATGCTAATTATGCATCACATTATTGAGAAAACCTATGCAAATTAATTAAAAATTCAATTTTGAATTCTACTATTAAAAGTAAAATAAATATTTAATTATCTTAAAAAAATTGTAACTGTAATTTTTCCTATTAAAATATGCTTCCATAAATATGTCATTTATCATAATTAGTTTTAGTAATGCACTTAAAATGCAAATTAGGCATCATATTATTGAGAAAACCTATGCAAATTAATTATAAAACCAAATATTTATACAACTTGTTATATGTTTTGAAAATATTATTTCCTTAGAAAAATATTTAATAAAAGGAAATTAACTCATCAAATAGGCAAGCATTACATAAATTTTCCTTTATAGAATGTAATTTCTATTATATGTGTGCACATAACATGTAATATGATTTTTATTGCTTTATTTTTATAATTCTTTTAGGAAAATTATTTGTATGTTTTTCATTGTTAAAGCAGTTTACATTCCTGCTGATAACATAAAAACAGATAATAAGAAAATATATAAATGAATAGCAAACGAATCTTGACTAAAATTGTTATGAAGTTTTCATAATTTAAGATTAAATTTTTTTCTTAGAAATGAATTTGTAATTTCCATTTATTCTTAAAGGAGAAGACCACTAAAATAGTAAAATTTAAAAAATTGTATTCCCAAAATTTAACAACTAGGTTATACATAGTTTATGTTACAAAAAAATAAAATAAATTTTAAATAAAACTGATCATGACGTCATAGATCGGTTCATTAGAGTAAAGAACAATGTGCTTAGTGCTCGAATGAAAGGGCTATGACGTCAGCATCAAATTAACTTTAATTTTATTTAAAATAACTATGCATAACATAGTTGGGAAATTTAAAGAATACTATTTTTTCCCTTTACTATTGAAAGAAAAAATTGTCTAGGGTGATTTTCCCCTTTAATTTCAAATGACCATACAAAAAAATCAATAGATGTTTAAATCAAATCTGCAATTACAAAATAATTTTTTATATGTTAAACAATGTTTAATCAAATGGAAATACTCACTGTCTGAAATTTTTAATAAACTACTTGCCCTTTAAAACATTCCTTAAAAACTAAAAAAATCAAATCATGTCCAAACCACCTTCTGCATAAAAAAACGTATTTTTTAAGTGTTTAAAAAATTATTCTTAGACATTCTGAGATGTCATTAGTATGTTAATGGTATTTCGACCATTACTTCTTTTTAAATTTAATATTAAATAACTAAATAACTAAGCATAACATAGTTGTGAAATTTTAGAATAAGCATTTTTCAAAGAGTACTTTTCTAAGAAAAATATTTTCAAGGATGGTTGTTCTTCACTTTAAACAAAAAAATTAATGGCATTGTTTTTTATTTTCTCTCAAAAATAAAAAAAATTAATGATATTTTTTTATTTTTTTCTCTCAAAAATTTTCTTACAAATAAAAAATTCAGTACCATTTCCAAATTAAAGTCAAGCTTAGAAAACCATTTTTTTTAAAACTTTTATAAAAAAAATTCATTTTCCAGACATTAAACAAAATTTTCAAACTAAAATTTTAAATTTTCATTTAACATTAATTCCTTAAATAAGCAACCCTTCAGCAATTTAACAAAATTAATTTCCAAAAAAAACTAAAAATGTAATGCACTATAGCCTTTACCAAATTTTCTCTCAAAAAATAAAAAATAAATATTTTTTTTTTTATTTTTTTCTCTCAAAAATCTCTTATAAAAAATTCAGTACCATTTCCAAATTAAAATCAAGCTTAGAAAACCATTTTTTAGACTTTTATATAAAAAATTCATTTTCCAGACATTAAACAAAATTTTCAAACTAAAATTTTAAAATTTTCCTTTTACATTATTAATTCCTTAAATAAGCAACCCTTTCCACCAGCAATTTAACAATATTAACTTCCAACAAAACTAAAAATTTAATGCACTATAGCCTTTACCAAAATGCCTTCCCTGAAATGTTATTTACAATAAAATTCCTATAACAATAATTCCCAGAGGAATTTTCCCAAAATTTCATTCCCCAAGCAAGTGCAAACATGCATTGAGCACGAAATCATCTAAACAAATATTTGGTAAACTTTTACCAGAAACAAATTCATACATAGCTGAAACTAGATTCAAATCCTAGTGGAATTGAACATTATCAGCATTATTATTGTGCAATTTATTTAGGGTCCTTAAATCGTTAAGTGATGTCTGTCAATTAAGTGCAAAGTGCCCTTTGACCCTTGGCAATAATCGGGATATTTTTCCTCTCTCTCTCTTGAGCATCTTATGATGCAAATATGACTGAGATTGACTCATGAGAGAGATAGAGATGGAAAAGGGGTAATACATGCAAAAATGATCCACTTAAAAGTGGCCCAACATCCATTTGACCACATTGTAATGGGGCTACTTTTAAGTGAATCACCCTGTCTAAGATAAAAGTATAGTAAATTCCCTAGAGTTTTGCATCATTTATTTACTGATCCGTTGTTATTGGATGCAAGCTTTGATGCAAGCTGAAAAGATGCTTGCTTTAATGAGATTAGTACTTTTGCACTTGCTTATAAATCTCAATTCCTATGACAGTTTATTATACCAAAATTATAAACAAAATAATAATAATAAAAATAACAATAATAATAATTATAATGAAATTGCTTAAAGCAATGTAGAAAACATTAGCTGTACTTTTTGTCAGTGTTTGAAATTAAAGAGGAAGACCATCCTAGACAATTTTTTTTCTTTCAATAGTAAAGTGAAAAAAAAATAGTATTTCTAAAATTTCGCAACTATGTTATGCATATTTATTTTATATGTGAATTTTGTTCAGTGGAAAATTAATTTCTCAAATTCACTATGTTATGCAGAGTAAATTTGAAATGAAACTGATGCTGACGTCATAGACCGGTTTATTCGAACAAAGAACAATGTACCCAGTGCTCCAATGAAAGGGCAATGACGTCAGCATTAGTTACATTTCAGATTTATTTTAATTTTTTATAAAATAACTAAGCATAACATATTTGAGAAATTTTAGGAATACCATTTTATTTCACTTTATACTATTGAAAAAAAATTGTCAATGGTAGTTTTCTCCTTTAATTAAAAAGGTGGTGCTTTTTCCCAGATTTTCACTAACATTTAACAATTACAATTTTCCATTATTTAATTTTTTTCAATAACCAGTGAAAGAGATCCCATTTTAATTATTTTGTCAATGTGTTATTCTTATTACCATTGCTGTTTTAAAAATTATTTTTGGTAATACCAAAACATAGTTGTCAAAACTATTGTTATTTTCATTAGTATTAAAATAGCCAATATGTTCTCAATGCTGCCAATGTTAACAAGATGGATGTGCATGATGGACCATGCTTAACTAGTTTTCAAGCATGGATAATATTAAAGGAGAAGGCCACACTAGAAAAAAGTTTTTTTCTTTCAAGACAATACCTATCTTAAAAAAACACTATTCCCAAAATTTCACAACTATGTTATGCTTAGTTTTTTAATAATAAATTAAAGGAAATTTAAGTAATGGCCGTACTACCAGAATAATGTAAATGACGTTGCATACCTGCAATTTTCAATGCATGTGCAAATTAAAGAGCACCAAGTGTAATTCGCACGTGCAATGCACAACATTTTGGAAAAAAATCAAATGAGTACATTCTACTTTGTTTGAATGAACGGGTCGATGACATCAGCAACAGTTATTTCAAATTCATTTTAATTTATTTATAAAATAACTATGTATAACATAGTTGTGAAATTTTTGGGATAGTAAATTATTTTCCTAATGAATACTCTTGAATGAAAAAATACTTTGGCTAGGGTGGTCTTACCCTTTAAACTTACCCATGCTTAACATGCTAATCATTACCAGTCTTATGTTCATGCTACTGTAACTGCTATCACAATAGATTGTTATATCACAGTTGATTTCATTGTCAATAAACATTATTGTTGTCATAATTGCAACTACTGTCATTTCCACTGCCATTACCAGTCTTTATGTTACTGTAACTGAAACAGTTATCACAGTATATTATTTTATCACAGTTGATTTCATTGTCAATAAATATTATTATCATAATAGCAGCTACTGTCTTTTTCACTACCATTATCAGTCTTATGTCAATGTTACTGTAACAGTTATCACAGCTGATCTTATTATCAATAAATGTTATTGCTGTCATAATTGCAGCTACTGTCATGTCCACTGTCATTACCAGTCTTATGTCAATGTTACTGTAACAGTTATCACAGCTGATCTCATTATCAGTAAATGTTATTGCTGTCATAATTGCAGCTACTGTCATGTGCACTGTCATTACCAGTATTATGTCAATGTTAATGTAACAGTTATCACAGCTGATCTCATTATCAGTAAATGTTATTGCTGTCATGTGCACTGTCATTACCAGTATTATGTCAATGTACTGTCATGTCCACTGTCATTACCAGTCTTATGTTAATGTTACTATAACTGTTACTACAATTGATTGTTTTAGCACAACTGATTTCACTGTCAATAAATGCTATTGATATCCTAATTGAAACTACTCTCATTACCAGTCTTATGGTAATGTAGCTGTAACTGTTACCATAACTTAATTGCTTCGATCACAGCTGAGTTCACCATCAATATCTTTGTGCACCACACAAGATCAGCTTTGATCAGCAAGATCAAACAAGTTTGGCCTCTGCCACAATTCACATTGACTGACTTGAAAACTATTTACATTTTTGAAGATTTCTGCTGACACGATGATGCTTTTAACGTATATTTAAAATGATTAAGCATCCTCTAATTAAATTACAATATCCCTTAATAAAGTTCAACTGCAAGCAATCAATTAAGTTCCAAAATCAATTTCAGCAAAGAGTATATACAGCATTTAAGGGTTAATTGGCAAATGCACAGAATGGAAGTCCATTTGTGCCAAACTAAATAACTACAAACTGTATTATCCAATAATGTCAAATAGCAATATATATTTCATTTTTGTTTTGACAAACTGCAAGAGATACACTTTTTTTCTCATCGATTAGCATCTCTGTTCATTGTAACATATAAGGAAATAATGTTTAGCAGTAAATAAACTCCCTTGCACTTATGAAGGGGGTCAAAATGTAATTTGTGCAAATACCACAAACTATATGATGCCAAATACATGCACTTTAATATTAAATTATTGTGTATCAGGTTTCATTCAATTCTTATTGATGCAAAGACTTGCGGCAAACATATCATTAACGTGAACATCATCTATAGCAAAGAACCTGCAATCTTCTTGATTGTATTCAAATCAATTTCTAAACAAATGTGATTGGATCTCAATTCAATTCAAAATCAAATCAGCAAAAGTGGACCATTTATGCAAATGAATAATGTCCAATATAAAGACATTGATTTGATTGTAAGGATAGTACCAATCTAACATACGTCATGTATACGTCTTTGAACATAACAAATGATAAACTAAAGTGTAAACCCCATCTCAATGACAACTGGATCTTATACAATCCCATTGAATCCAAATGAATTCTATGAATTCCATGTAAATTCATTGAGGTCCTAAATGCGCCATAACTGAAACCAATCTATCTCGACCCAGCATAATGTATTTCAAATTTATCTATGTTATTTAAGGTCAATCCCAAGTGAATCCATGTGAATCTGTGAGGAAGAAGCCATTGAATCTCAAATGAATCCCAAGTGAATCTATGAATATACATACTTTCATTTAAGGTTAATCATTCTATCTTCAACTTACTAGTAATAAATTATCCTTTGAACAAAATTCACACATACTGAAATTTGAAAGACCCCATTGATTCTCAATTCACTGAATCCCTTGTTCATCCATTGAATTAATAATTGAATCCCAACTGAAATCATAGAATCTCAGCTCAATTCATGCACATTAAAGTCAAACAAAAGTTCATACAGATATGGAAGTATAAATCACATTGACTTTCAAAGGAATCCATTGAATCTTGACATCCTTGAATCCCATATGTATTTATTGATGACAAATGTGTATCAACTGAAATCATTGAATTTAAGCTCAATTCATATACATTAAAATCTAAACAAGTCCATACAAATTTGTAAGTGCAAACAACATTGGATTTCAAAGGAATCCATTATATTTCAAATGAATCCATTGTATTTCAAAATAATCCATTGAGTCTTAACATCCTTGAATCCCATATGTATTTATTGATGTCAAATTTGAATCAACTGAAATCATTAAATCTCAGCTCAATTCATGTACATTAAAATTTAAACACAGTCCATACAAATTTAGAAGTACATGCCACATTGGATTTCAAAAAAATACATTGGATTTGGAATTCATTGGATTTCAAAGGAATCCATTGAATCTTAACAGCCTTGAATCAAATGAATATTTATTGATATGACAGATTCTCATCAACTGAAATCATTGAATCTCAATTCAATAGATAGAATTTTCACTAAAGTACAAATATTGATTATCAAAAGAATCCCTTGATTCACGAGTGAATTAATTATACACACATTGAATCTCTGTGGAATCCACAGGATTCCTTATGAATAT
>JAQFYV010000204.1:0-13304 GCA_034695065.1 Choneiulus palmatus | reverse complement strand
GTATCATTGCACCCATGGAGGGGGGCAAACCATTAAGGCTGAGCATGACTGGTTACATAAAGTATACCTAATACTTGGGAAAATTTGGGCTGGGGGAGGAGAGGGGCAAGTGTTCCCCCTCCCCTTGCCCCTATGTGCGAGCGCCCATCTAGGATGCCCATCCAACTATGACTACACATATTTTCCATTTTAATCCAACGTACCCATTGCATGCCCTTACCAAATAGACATGGTAGCCCACAGTTGTAAAAAATCTTGCAAACTTACATGGTAATATATTCAGGATCTTCGTTTTAGAATATTTTTGAATCCTTTTGATGCTGAATAATAAAAACGAAATACACGAATATGAATTTGTAGAAGTAGGAAGTCAATACTGGTATTGCTAAAAATGTTCACAATTCCATGTAGCTTCGTGACCCACGAATGTAATGGTAAAATTGGCACATTTATTAACAGTTTGCATAACATTCGGACAGAACTAGGCCTATTTAACAGGCATAAATATTTCCTGTATATCATATAAAAAATCAGATCCACAACAAATTGATATTTATGCATATTTTAAGCCTGAGCCTATTTCCTTTTTATTTATGTTTATAGCTTAAAAATATAATAATGCATTCTGTTGCTACTGAGAATCTTGTTAAGCCTTTTGCTGCTGGATCAGAGATAGGATGCATTGGAAAACTATAATTTATAAATTTAAAACTAACTTTAAAATAAATGGAAGGCAATATAGCAACAACGTTACCTTAGTTTGCATTTACTAAATAGGAGACACCACCCACTGCAAACGAGACATTAAATTAAAGGGGAAGACCACCCTATAGAAAAAGTATGTTTCTTTCAAGAGAATACATAAAGAAAATACAATTCTCAAAATTTACCAACTATGTTATACATAGTTAATTTAATAATAAATTCAAGAATATATTAAATGATCGAAATTTCATTAACATGTTAATGACGTCGCATAGCTACATTTTCCAATACACCCTATTTTGTAACAAAATCACGTGAGTACACAGACATTTTTGCTCGAATGAAAGGCTATAAGGTATATGACGCCATGGAGCAGCAGCCTCATTTTAAATTTCTTTTAATTTTTTTTTAATTAAATACGCATAACATAGCTGTAATGTACGTTTTAGCAATAATATTTTTAATGACGTATATTCTTGAAATATAAATACTTTTTATATAGGTGGTCTTTTCCTTTAATTACAATTAAAGGAAAAGTTTCAGTTTGTAGAAAGTTAATTTTAAACGAAAGCCAAGAAAGAGTCTATAGTTGATTATAATTTTTGCAAAAATTTGAATTGCCGGAAATGTACTTGACAGAATTAACTGCTTCCATTTTGCCAACATGTAGAGTGGCAAGTGTCTAACTATTTTTCATTATACCATGCAATAACCTTTTTGATAACCTTTAATGTTTTTCATTAACCTTATAACTATTGCATAGAGGTAAAGTGAAGCCGAAATAACTAGCTATGAATATAAAAATGTTATATAATGCACACATTTCATTGCTATTCATTAGTAGTGAACAAAGTGGGTGCCCATGAAACTAAACTGCAACTTAAAGACTCTTGATAATTCTGATAAAATTTTTAATTTCCAATATCCTATAACTCTTTATTTTCTTTGTTCTTAAAATAACTTTCCATAATATCGCACCCCGGGAAATGAATAAGACTAAGTATCGTGGGAAGATCAATTGAAAGTAATTAATGGACATTCCAATAACACTTAGTCTTATTCATTTCCCGGAGTACGATATGAGACTTTAAGTTAAAAAAATGCATGGATTAAATGCATTACAAGTACATGTATAAAAATAAAATGGCATTCAATAGGCCTATGTATATTTCTATGTTTTTTCAGTGCTTATACCTTAAGTTATTTTTTATTCAATCATTCTTCAATATCTCACAAAAATAAAATTTTACAACAAAATAATCTCAACAAAAATATATACACAATATTGTATGCAAAGGCGGAAAAATCGCCTAAAACGTATACAATATAAGTAGAAAAGGTAAGTATTTGCTGTACATGGTTCCCGACCATTCTTTTAAAATGGTGATGGCATTTCTACATTTTCTTAAAATAGCTATTTGGTTAGAGAGAAGGAAAATACATTTATTTATATTTTAAAACAGCTATGTCCTTCTGCATTGGCAAATAACTGCTATAATCAGATATACTAGAGTCGTCCGAACCATAGGAATGGTGCTTACCTTGACAATTGTACCCTTGTAAATCGTCCGAAATAAAATTTGGAAATGGCATATGGGGCCGAATAGGTCCATGCATGAAAAACGGACCATCATCATCATCATCATGGTCATCGTGATGATGGTCATCTTCGTGATGGTCATCATCATCATTATCAACAATGGATGGCCTCTGATTATGATGCTGTGGTCTTTGGTTAAAATTTTGGTTAAAATTTTGATTATTATTATTATGATTAATATTACTATGCTGATTAATGCTTTTGAATCCTTCATTATGAGTTAAAGAATGGAATCCATTGTTGTTATTTGTGAATGAATGATGGTGAAAATTGTTGTCCTGTGATTGGATGGACATTGCAGAAATAGATTGATGGTTGAAATTCTGTTCAAAAGCAGGTCTTTGTTTTGATTTAGGAATAAATACTGGGGGCATATGAATGTTGTTATTATTATTATTGTGATTATTATTATTATTATTATTATTGTTGTTATTGTTGTTATTAACAGGTGGCGCAGGAGTTGTTGAAGGAATAAATACCATAGCTGATACTGGGGGTGGTTTAAAAGTGGTTGAGGCCTCAAAATGTTTGGGTCTTTGAGATGGATGCATGGGATTTGTTATGGGAATAAAAATTGGGGGGAGTTGATGATTTTCAGGAGCTGCTTTATGGGCATGTATTGGACCATTATGAGATTGATGATTAGAAAACTGATTTTCAAAGGGCCTTTGAGCAGTATGGGAAAAGTTAGGGGGCATGTCTCTAATGGGATTGGGTGGTCCAGCACTGAAATGTTGCTCGTGTTGAAAGGGTTGCTGTGGTGGGGGTGGGTGATGAATAAAGTTCTGCGGTGGTGGGAACAGATTTTGTGGGGGTAATGAATTTGTGTGACCATTTTGTTGATGAAAAATTGGTCTATTGTCAAAATTCTGTTGAAAATTTTGATTTGGTCCTTGTTGTCTAGGAGGTTCATTGATTGGTGGACGGAAATGTTGGACGGATTTTTGAGGAGGAGGTGGGGGCAAAGGTCGATTTTGTTGAAAATTTTCGTTTTGATGTTGTTGGTGTCTAGGAGGTTCTGGAGTTGGCCGGAAATGATCTTGGGGTGATGGACGAGGTGCTTGAAAATCATTATTATGTTGTTGTCTAGGAGGCTCAATGAGTTGTGGGCGGAAATTTTCATGTGTAGGGGGTCGAGGAGATGAAGATGGAACAAAATTCTGAATTGGTTTCTGTGGTGGTGGGGGCAAAGATGGCCTTGGTTGAAAATTTGGTTGAAAATTGCCAGTTTCATGCTGTTGATGGCGGATAGGTTCACTGATAGGTGCCCGTATGTGTTCTGGTGGGGGTCTGAATTGATCCTGTGGGGGTGGACGGGAAGTTTGAAAATGTTGCTGCTCTCTTGGACGTCCATTGATTTGCTGCCCAAAATTGTCTTGTGGGGGTAAAGGTCGAGGTGATGATGACGGAATGAAATTCTGAACCTGCATTTGTGGTGGTGGAGATGGGCGTGGTGAATGAAAATGGTTTTCTTGTTGTTTTTGTATTGGAAATTCTCGCATTGGAGGCCGAAAATGCTCCCCTGGTGGTGGACGAGGAGATGACGATGGTCCAAAATGTTGAACAGATTTCTGTGGTTGTGGTAGTGGTGGTGGTCTAGGTGTAGTAATTCTGACAGCATCGTGATGGACAGGTGGCAAAGATGGTCTTGGACTAGAAGAGCTTGAAGGATGAAAAAACTGTTTTTGAGGGCCAGGAGTTGCTGTACCAAAATTGGCCCCTGGACCCGGACTGAAGACGGTGACCATAGCTTTAGGAGCACGAGAAGGCTGGGGAGGTGGAGGCCCAGACGGAGGTATAAAATTGTTAATGGGATGATCATTAGGTCCTCTGAACTCTGGTTTTGGACTTGTTATTCTTAGATCTTGTGGATGTGGTGATGAGAAATGGTTAAAAGTAGGTGGCGCTTGAGGACGACTTGGTGATTGGATAAAAGGTGGTCTTGGGGTTGAAGAAACGAACTGTTCTTGAGATTTGATTCGTTGAAACATTTCTTGTCTTGGAGGTGGTGGAGATTGAGCAACAAAATTGGGTTTCGGCGAAAAGTCCGGTTTAGGACTAGGAGTAGGTCTATGAAATTCCTCCTGCCTAGGGGGCGGTAGTGGCGATACAAAATGCTGCGGTCTGGAAGTTACAGGTCCGAATTGTTGCCGGTCCGGCACAGGAGATGATATAAATTGTGGTCTAGGTGAAACAGGTGGCCTTTGTTGTTGGATGAATTTCTCCTGATTTTGTGGTGCAGATTGTTGGGAAGATTTAACATTTGGGGGTCTAGAAGATTGCACGATCTGGGGTTTTGGGTGTTGTTTGGCTTCGGGGATGAACTGCAGTGGTACGAAAATGTCTGGTTGACGGAATTTAGGTGGCATAATAATTCTGATAGCTTCCGGATGTGGTGGAGGAATGCCAGTTACCATAATAAACTGGGGATGTGGAGGTTTTACAGTGCTAGAATGTGCAAAGTTTTGTTGCTTCGGTGGTGGTCGTGGGGGTGGTGTAGATGATACAAAATTTGGTTGTGGTGCCTGGGAAGGACGTGTAGAAAATTGTGGTTGAAACTGTGGTTTAGGAGGCATGGTACTTGAAATGAACTGATGATTTTGGACTACATGACTTGAAGTACGTTCATGTTTGATGTGCCTTGGTGGTTCACTCGTGACGTGTTGCCTAGAAGGACCATCTCTGAATTGCTGTTTTTGGGACTCATGCCTTAATTGCTGTCTGGGAAGCTCATCTCTGAATTGTTGTTTTTGGGGCTCTTGTCTGAATTGCTGTTTTTGGGGTTCATCTCTGAATTGTTGTCTGGGAGGTTCATCCCGAAACTGTTGTTTTGGCAATTGCTGTTGATGGGGTTTTTCCCTAAAATGTTCCCTCTGGGGCTCTTGGTGTTGTTGCCTAGTTGGTTGTGCTGTGCTTGGCCTTGGTGGTGAATGCAAATGCACTTCTTGGTTAGGATGTTGGAATTGCTGTTTCTGTATTGGCCTCTCACGATGCCTGTCAAATTCTGGAGGTTGCACCATGGGAGAAGTGTGGGGAAGAGGAGGTGGGGGTAGCTGCATGTGCGCAAAATCTGGAGGGGGTCTGGGTTGCGGTCGTAGTGCTTCGGCAGGCGGCACGAAAGTCTGCGGCGGAGGTTTCGAGTCAATAAATTCATCTTCATGATTGTGAACGTTATTTCTTATGAAGTTATCTTGAGCAGGAGTGGGTCTAAACTGTGGTGCTGGTTGTTGAAACTGCAGCTGAGAAGGCAGGTGAAATGATGGGGCAGGTGGTCTAACGGTTGAACTTCCACTGAATTCATTTGATTTAATAAATTGCTGAGGAGGCCTTTGTTGTTCTTGCTGTTGTTGGGGCCGTTGATGCTGTTGTTGTGGTTGCTGCTGCTGTTTTTGGGGCCTTTGAAATTGTTGTTGTTCTTGTTGGGGCCTTTGAAATTGTTGTTTTTCTTGTTGGGGCCGTTGATGATGTAGCGGTGGCTGCTGCTGCTGTTGTTGGGGCCTCTGATGTTGCTCTGGCTCTTGTTGAGGCCGTTGATGATGTGGCAGTTGTTGGGGCCTCTGAAATTGCTGTGGCTCTTGTTGGGGCCGATGTTGATGTGGCTGTGGTTGTTGTTGTTGGGGCCTCTGAATTTGCTGTAGCTCTTGTTGGGGCTGTTGATGATGTGGCTGTGGTTGCTGCTGCTGTGGTTTATGCTGCTGTTGTTGGGGCTTCTGAATTTGCTGTTGTTGGGGCCTCTGAATTTGCTGTTGTTGTTGTTGTTGTTGTTGTATTTGGGGCCTCTGTATTTGCTGCTTCTGTTGCTGGGGCCGCTGATTTTGCTGCTGTTGATGGTGTTCCTGTGGCTGAAATTGTTGCTTGGGTCGTTGGTGTTGTTGCTGCTGATGATGATGTTCCTGCTGTTGGAATTGTTGCTGGGGTCGTTGATGTTGTTGCTGCTGTTGTTGGGGCTTTTGAAGGTTTTGTTGCTGCTTGGGCTGTTGTGGTTGATGGTGTTGTTGCTGTTGTTGTTGCTGAAATTGTTGGGGATGTTGAAATTGTTGTGGTAGGGGTCGCTGATGTTGCTGCTGGTGTTGTTGTTGTTGCTGCTGTTGTTGATGTTGCTGAAATTGTTGTTGGGGACGTTGATGGAAGTCTTGAAATGACTGTTGTTGTGGTGATGGACGAGGCAATGGAAAACGTTGATTTAACTGTTGATGTCGGTGGTCATCGTCATCGAAATCATGATGGTCAAGGTGATCGTCATCATGGTGATCGTCCAGATGATCATCGTGATCATCGTGAAAATCGTCAAAATCATTTTCAAAATGCTGCAGATTTTGTGGGCGTAGCCCAGCAGAGGGTCTGCTATGTTGAAAATCAAAGCCTTGGTTAAACCGATCACTTTCCAATTGTGGCTGCGAAAAACGTTGAGGCTGCTTTTGTTGTTGTTGCTGTTGTTGCTGCTGCTGCTGCCTAAAATCTTGGAATTGCACAGACTGCTGTGGAGGGCGTTGTTGTGGTGGTTCTAATTTCTGCCTTTCAGATTGCAGAACAGGTCCAGAAAATTCTGCAGGACGAGGAGTGGATGTAAAACTTTGCTGGGGTGGCGCTGCAGGCGTCGTTGAAGGATGGATGAAACGTGTTGGTTCCTCGCTTCTAAAATCCGAATGTGGCGTAGTAGGATGCGTTGAAGAAGCATGTGGCCCAGATGGAGATGAAGGCCTTAAATTTGCCCTAACATCAATATCTGGGGCATTAGCAAATGTGGACGTTAACGGAGATGGACTGCTCGAGAATGTACTAGTTTTAAAAGGCTGAGGAGGATGAGAAAATGTTGAGACATCATGCTGAGGTAGTGGTGGTCTTGTTGGCTGAGGTTGAGGTGATAAGGTCACTGGACGATGCCTAAAATCATCATCATCGTGATCGTCAAAGTCAATATGGCCGTCATCATCTACTTCAAATCCAACCGCCACTTGGGGGCGCTGCGTTGGGCGAGTAGCCAACGGTGGCCTATGATCTTCAACCCGGAATCCAGCAGAATGTGGTCTTGAGGGGGGTCCATGGTCAGCAACTTGAAATCCGATAGAAACTTGTGCATGTTTTGATGTTCCAGGAGGTGGAATGCTTAAGGGTGGGGGTGGTAACGAGGGCCGAGGTGGTAAGGGGGTTGAAGTCTGTACAGGTGCAGGTCGAGTCTGAAACTCTTCATCCTCTATTGGGAGTCCATAACCAGAATCTGTAGGTGGCGCTGTGGTCGGTCTCGGAGTTGACATGGAAGTTATCCTTACTGATTGAGGTGCAATTGCACTTGTTGGTACTGGTGGTGTCCTCATGCTTGTTGATGGCACTCTGTTGGGTTCAGAGGGCACGAACTGCTGCGTTGTCTGGAATGGCGTATGAGTTACTTGTGTGGAGCTGGAGGGAAGCCTGCTCGTATGCATTGTTGCAGGCTGAGATTGTCTAAATGAAGCTGCCGTCTGGGGGGGCTTTAAGTGACTTGTGTGGTCCAAGGTCATGGGAGGTTTTATGTCCACGCCGGAGAGTACAATGCTGTGGGATCTGACTTGGGAAGGTCTCGCATTTGGTGTAGAGGGCGCAGGTGCAGCATTGGTTGTTGGCCTGGTTGTTACTTGTTCTTGCAAGGGGCCATTCTGACTCGATGGTTTTGGCGTTCCACGGCGCAAGAAGGATGGGTCGAATACTTGCTCCAAGTTTTCTTGTAGATTTGGCCCCATGTCTTTGTACAAATTGGCGTTTAAGCTGTAGAATTGGGTGGCACCTTCGCAATTGAAATTGAACCACCAATCACAGACGAAGTACTGCTGGTTGAAAACAGTTCCGTTTGGACACAGAAAACTGTCGATTTTTCCATTTTCTTGACAGATATGGAAAACCTGAAATTTAAAATTAGCCCTATATTAGCAAATAACAACTACTATAGTGATCAAAGCGCTATTCAGTAAAAAGCTTACTGCAGAAAAATCGAAGTTTCTGCAGTTTTGAAGTTCCTGTAGTTTTTTTTTTTAAGTAAAGAACTGCAAAAAATTTTCAAGTCTATGAAACGAAAATTTGTAGAATATGTACAGTAAAACTGTAGAAAACTGCAGATTGTCTGTAAGTAGGCCTATTTCTGAAAGTATTGCTGTGAAAAAGACTACAATTTTTCCACAAACAGCCTGACTTACAGAATAACTGCAGTTTTCTACACTTTTACTATAAGTATTCTGCAAGTTTTATTTCATAAACTGGAAAATTTTTAGTTCTTGGCTACAAAAAAATTGCAGAAACTTCTAATTTTTTGCAGTAACTTTGTGGCTGGGTGAACATGAAATATGGCAAAATAGATCTTTTTATGTAGCCCCTAACTTATAACAGAATGCTAGCAGTGTTATAATCTTGGATAGAATAAAAAAAAACACTAATTGGTAGCAAAACTAAAAATATCTTCAATCTGGGGTGATATTTTACTGACTGATAAACCCCGTGAAAAACAAATTACAGTTATGTCGCACTATAACAATTACTCCTGGCTCTGTACACTGAAGTAAAAACTGGGCTAACGAAATTGATGGAATGTTGGATTCTAGAAGCTTTACCATTTCAGCATAAATTTTACAGAAATATGAATACAATACCGGTATAGGTTAGCACTCATTATGCTCCTACAATTTTTTCTACAGAATAAATAAATTTGCTGTCTCATGGAGCCTTTACCAAGCAGGGACCATGGTCTGCTTAAGATCTTAATGAAACAAAAGTTTCTTATATGCAGAGTAATACAAGTTGATTACATTTTTATTGCATAGAACTTCTAGAATCCTGCAATCCCATTGCATTAGCTTTATTTCAGTTTTAACTACATTAAAGAAACATAAAATTAATAATTATTGCAAATATCTTTTCACTGAGTGTAGGCAATCTTCACAGTTATGGACCAAAGGAGGAAGGAAAATTGGGATTTGGTGAAAATTGATACCTACAAATTGCAATTGAAAATATTCTCTCTTCCAACTCCATACCAAGCCAATTTAAAGGGGAATGTAATCCTTAGAAAAAGTTATTTCTACACGAAAGAGCATATAAAAAATAATTCATACCCAAATTTTGGCAACTATGTTCAGCCTAGTTTATTTTTAAAAAAAAAATCAGAAATAAACATAAAAGCGTGGTATAAAACACCCTTCACACCTCCAGTGGTATTGCAGTGATGTACCATTCAATACCCTTATTGGATAAAAGGAAGGATGGCAAGTCACTGAAATACCACTGGAGGTGTAAAGGTGTTTTATACCACGCTTTTATGTTTCATTCCGATTTTTTTAAAGATAAACTAGGCTGAACATAGTTGACAAAATTTGGCTATGGATTATTTTAGATTTGCTCTATCGTTTAGAAATAACTTTTTCTAAGGGTTTCATTGCCCTTTAATCTAAGATGAGTTCCTATAATAATTTCGTTGTCGGTTTCCCAGACTTTTAATAAAAATTTTGATCAACTAATTTACCTAACATTTTGTTGTATATATTTTCCTTCTTTTGACAATTTAAGAGGAATGGCCATATATGTATTAAAGAAGGCTATGGGGGCATGCCCCCTATATGTTGGTCATGTTGGTGATAATCCATAGCTAAAATTATTTATTCTATGAAAATTCATAAGCAGAAAGTCACTTTAATCTATTCCATTATGGTGTCACAGAGTGGAGAGAGACCAGAATGAGGGTGATTAATATGAGTTGGAACTGAGAGTAAAATCTGTGGTTATACAAGGTAACCCAACCTCATGATAACCCACTATCCACCTACTGTAAAGTAAAAGGGCACACTACCCAAGGTTTGCAACTATGCTCTTTCTAATTTAAAATAAAAAATAAATAAAATAAATGGGAATACAACCATAGAAAAGGTTTTTTTTTTAATTAATAGAATATGTTTTAATATACTATTCCTAAAAATTGCATAGCTATATTATGCATAATTATTTCATAAAAAAATAAAATAAATTTACAATGAGGCTGTTGCTGACGTCATATAGCTTTTCATTCAATCAAAATTACTCCATTCATGTGATTTCGTTCCAAAATGTAGTGCATTGCACGTTAAAATTTCATTCAGTGCTTTTGAGACGTCATTCAGTGGCTATGAGACGTCATTAACAAGCCATTGGTATTTCGGCCAGTAATAATTTTGTCTTTATTATTAAATTACTAAGCATAACACTATTGCGAAATTTTGGGAATAGTATTTTCTTAATGTATACTCTTGAAAGAAAAACAATTTTTTCATGGGTTTTTCATGTGTGGTTTTCACCTGTATTTAAAATAAATAAAAAAAACACAGAAAAACTGAGACATACACCCTGTACATATCACGGGACAACGACAACCCATTTTCCTTCTATTTACTCCAATTACACAACAATCATTTATCCGTGCAAAAATTACTGATGTGTAATTGGAGTAATGAAAGGAAAACGTGATGTCACTTGTGAGTTGTACGGGGTGTATGCATTCAGTTTGATATTTTTCCTTTATTTATTTTTTTTAAAACTAGAGAGAACATAGTTTCCAAATACTGGGTAAGTAGTTTTTTGATATGCTCTATCATTTAAAAAAAAACTTTTTCTGAGGATTGTACTCCCCATTAAAGCATTTGTCATGCAGAAGTTAAATGCCATTTTTTTTATAAATAATTATGTTAATCAAATATATAATGCAATTAGAATATATATATCTTATTATGGAATTTATGAAAAATTCCATTACTGGCCTGTTTTAAGATATATTTACCTGGCAACCAACTATCGTATCAGCGTAGTATCCTGGAAATTCTTGAGCTTTACATGAAAAAGTCGTCTCTGGAACCTGATTGAATATTGTGTAATCTTGCCCAGGGGTTCCAGGGATGTTAACCTCCAAATTACTAATTTCCTAAAAAAAATACACAAATACATATAATCTCAGCATTGAAACCGTTGATCCGTTTATTGTCGGCTGTCTTGTCAATGTCTTTGTAAAGATGAGCAATGAATATAAAAATGTTGAATTTTTCAAGGAAATGTTTAAATGAAATGCACTTCACTAAATAATAAACATCCTTCTGTGTATTTTGTATGCCAAAGTCGTGGGGCAAAAATGACAGCAGGTGTTAAAAATTGGCCTACTGACAACCGAGACATTTTCAAGTGAGCACTACACATCAAAAAAACATTAGCAAATATATTTGCCAAGTTGTTGACCAACTTGCATTATTTGCCTTTTACTGTATAGGTGTTTAACATTGAGATGTTTTTTTTAATATTTTAATTGAGAACATTACTTTGTCAGTTCAAAATAATTTTCTCACATTTTACTTACTTCATCAAGTCTATCCTTGGCTTCTAGCGAGGTTACTAATGTAGGAGACAGAACTGTAAGTGGCAAAAATATTTAAATTGGTTAACACATACGTTCAAGATGGAAAATAACAATGGAAATGTCAATGCTCTACACAAAAAAACTAGTTAAGATTATAAATACTAGTAGGAACAAAGCAATTAAGGCAAATTATTATGCAGAAGCTAGATTGAAAAGCCCACTTTCAATACAGGAAAAAAAATCAAAAATCATCTTTACCCTCAGGGAAACCTGGTACAATGCTTTAAAAATATATAAAAGCAAGTATTTTTTTATTTTTGTTATTTAATAGAAATCCATTAATGTTAAGCCCTACTTTTCGGAATCCCATTTCGGCGATCTAGATCTATACATGGTAAAGATGTTAAGAAAGCTAAAGCTATTGTAAGATATAAAGATATCTGAAGATTCAGGAGACAGCAACAAAAACAATATTTATTTGAAATTATTGACTAAGGTATTAGATGGAAGCCAAGAAAACTGAAATTAAACAAATATTTGTACAGTAACTTGATGTCGCAAAACGTGTTTTAATTTAATCCATTAAAGATTTTTTTTTTAAAAAAAATGTAAATTATGTCAAGTTTTCTAAAAGCAAATGTGCTTCATTTAAGTTCTTTAAAAACTAACATAAAGTTTAAACAAATTAAACTGGACATGACCTTATTCAAAATAATTTACCTAATTTCTGATAATGTGATTGATATTATATAGCAAATTTGAAACAAAATAACGTTAGGAAAAATATAAAATAATCATAACAAGAATGAGAAAGCCTGGAAAACGTTTGATTATCAACTCCCAGGATCTCTCATTTTATTTTAGGAAAATATCAATATTTAGTTTCTAAAAGATTCTAAAAAATACATAATATTATCCATGGATTTACATAAGTTTACATTAACTTTATTGCTCATTTCGTTGATGATTCATTCCATTATTTTTTTAAATGTGCAAGTATTAATAATTTTTCAATATTCTTTCATGACTTAAAAAAACATATTTCTCATAAAAATACCGTTAGTAGTTCCTCAATCCCCTGTCACTATATCAATCATAAATGTATTATTTCTAATATGAACACTTGAATTGCTCCTTCCTCCCATTTTAAAGGGAAGAACAACCCTACAAAAAAGTATGCCTTAAAGCAAATTTGATAATAACAAAAATTAATTCACTACAAAATTACAAAACTATGTTATGAATATTTACTTATTAAAATAAAAAATAAACTTGATTTTAGTGCAATTTTTGAAAAGCAAACATCGAGTCTCATTTTTCGAATAATTGTTGCTGACGTCATCTGGCTTTATTGGCAGTCTGCCAAGTCAATTTATCCATCAGTTGAACACTGGGAAATTGTGGAAGCTATACCGGTACAGGAATCAGACAGATGACGTCATTAACAGGTCAATGGTGTCTCGTCAGTGAGCATTACTTTTTCGTGTATTTATTATTAAATAAATAAGCATATCATAGCAGTGAAATTTTAGGGATGATATTTTCAAATATATAGGCTCCACTCTTAACCGAAAACCTTTTTTTTTCTAAGGTGATCTTCTCTTTTACTGACCTGAAACAATTATGACTAATATTTGGGGAATTCTCTAAATAAAATTAATT
>JAQFYV010000203.1:0-13323 GCA_034695065.1 Choneiulus palmatus | reverse complement strand
CCTGTGCAAGGTAAACTGTATAGGCCTACCGAAACAAACTGAACTGGCCATTCACACTGAATCAAAATCTAAAATTTACATTATCCTAATTTACAGCCCATTCTAGATATAATCATCTATGTAGGAAAACTTTCCAGCAGTCTAGGAGCACAGGTAAATTTAGGTTGACCTATTAAGTTTAGAAGTTCTTTGGAATTTTGGTTTTTATTAAATTGGGTTATAAGACATCATATGCACAATTTTATAGGGACCACTTTCAATGATGGGCTACCTGGTGTTTGCCGGACTACTTTTGGCTCGTGTCCGACGTCCAATTGGACGGTTAACGGTCATGGAGCAACGATTGGAAGGGGAATATAGATATGTCAACTCTCGAATTATTGTCAACAGGTGTGAATTTGTTAATGGAAATGCAAAATGTATTGTTCATTTTGAATGTCCTAATTATCTTTTTAATAAAAAATTATCATCACACATGCTTACAAATTAAATTATAAAATAACTCTTTTTTTGGGTGGAGGAGTTCCTAGATGACAAATTTTTTTTAAATAATTTTTTTTTTTAATTTTAAAGTACATATATTTCTTTAAATTAAAAGTATATATTTCTTTGTGGTTTGTACACTTGAACTTAAGTTAATTTTGCAAAGTCAAGCTTAAAATATTTTCTTAAATTTTTATATATATTTATTTTTTTAATCATAGTGAAGAAATTGCATTCTATAGAGGAAGCAAGCGAGAAAGGGAAACACTAGAAACGTCGTTTAAACAACTTGTAAAATTTCACTATTATCATTGTTATTCCAAATTAAAAAGTTTTACTAGGCTAAAAGGCAATTCATCAACTTTTTATTTTAGATAAACCATCTGAGAAAATCCATCCAATTCAAATTTGCAATGGGAATGTTTGAAAGCATAGTAGGGAAATGTGAGTTTCCCACTGATTATGATACTTTGAAAGCAATTTTGCCCACTACTAAAAATATGTAATTTTCATTTAACAGATGTGGCTACTGTGGTCGGATATCTTGCCATCAGCAGACCGTTCCTCGATCCTTCTCACAGATACTCTCAGTTAACGCACAACGACCGCTTAGAGGATTACTACAGGAGTGGGCGCATGTTAATTAAGTTGGCCGAAGCCATCGGTCGACTAGTTTTGGCCGGTCGCGAAATGACCAGATTAGCAGGGTATGTTAATATTTACGAAAAGTAGGAGGCTTTATTCGATGAAAATTTCTAAAAATATTATTGCAATTTTTAAAGATTTACATCTCGTGTGAGCGAATTAATGAACGTTTTAGACGACCTCCGAAAAGGTCGTTACGAACGGACTATGATCTCAGATCAAGGAAAAGTTAACGGTAATACAGTGCAATGCTCTTAACATGCAGTATTTAAGTTACGAAAAACTAAGGTGTTTTGCTTAAATATCTCTAGGAGTAAATGAGGAAAAAGTTGTCAAAAAATCAGATCTAGTACCCGGTCGAGGTAGACTCATTTTCCAGGATAACATCATACGTTTCGATCACGTGCCTTTGGTGACACCCAATGGGGATATATTAGTGAGGAACCTGAATTTTGAGGTAAGTTATCGAGACATTTGGGGAAGCAGGTCATATTTAGGAAAAATTAAACCCATACTCTTCTACCAACTTAGGTTTGTTCAGGGATGAATGTTTTAGTGTGTGGACCCAATGGTTGTGGCAAAAGCAGCCTGTTCCGAATCTTAGGCGAAGTACGTTTCAAGGAAATTCTAAGATTAAATCCTTTTTTAATCACAATAACAAATTCTAAATCCATTGTTTAACTTTCAGTTGTGGCCATTATTTGGTGGCATTTTAACAAAGCCAGAAACTAAGAAGCTATTCTACATTCCTCAAGTAATTATCACAATTGGCACTACATGTGTACGTTAGTTAAAGCTAACCAGATCACAAGTTCTATGCCTTTCTCTCATACTGCAGAGACCATATATGACCCTGGGATCATTGCGTGACCAAGTGATATACCCAGATTCTCGCGATGACCAGAAGAAAAAGGGTATTAGCGATGCAGAACTATTTAACTACTTAGACATTGTAAGAAATGAATATATTTAATCTCTTAATACACAAATGTAAACTGTTTAAAAAAAATATTTTCAACTGGTAAAGCACATAATCACAGTGTTGTAACCCATAGAAATTCTAATATATATCCAGTTTCTGATGACGGTATATTTTAAATGATAAAATCATCTACATTTTTGCATTTTTTAAATAATTTTAGAAATTTTGGTTGATGAAATTAACGCATTTTAAATATTTATAATACATACATTTCGTCGACAAATATCTATAATAATAAATGTAAACTGTATGGTATTTTATCAGTTAAAATATACAGTTCTTTTCTTTCTAAGACAAATAGATGATTTTAAAAAAAATAAAGTTAGATGGAAAAAGAATAAATTCCCAATTTTATGATTTTTTTTTTTAAATTGCAATACTTTTTAAAAATAAAGACTGAGTAATTCGTTTAGTTATTAAAATTCTACAAATTTGGGTATTTCTATGTATTTTATTTAACTTTTTATTAGAAAATGACAATGTATTTAAATCCATATGAGTAATTAGCATTACAGATACCCCCTCTTAATGTATTTGTTGCCACAAAAAATATTTAGTAGTTAATTTTAATGCCTGCTTCATTATCATTAGACCACAAAAACATTAAAAAAAATTATTCACAGTAAGGAACTTCTCGATTTACGAATATTTTTCCAACTTAAGGTTCAACTAACATATGTATTGGACCGAGAAGGAGGTTGGGAAACAGTACAGGATTGGATGGATGTACTTAGCGGAGGCGAGAAACAGCGAATTGCTGTAATGATTCCAAACCAAATCTCCATTTAACAAACTAGCTAACTGAATAATTATTATTATCGGTACTATTATTACAATTATTATTATTTGCTCTCATGTAGATGGCGCGATTGTTTTACCATAAGCCACAATTTGCAATATTGGATGAATGCACGAGTGCAGTTAGTGTCGATGTCGAAGGTTCAATGTACCAGTATTGCAAAAAGGCAAGTTTATGAAAATATTTATACTGGGGAACTGATTTGCACGTGCAAGTATAAGCAATTGTGAAAACCGGTGTTTTTTTTTGTTTTTGCACTACTAGGTGGGAATAACACTATTTACAGTATCTCATCGCAAATCTCTTTGGAAACACCACGAGGTAGGATAAATGATATTTTGTGTGTATCACTCACTATTTGTGCTTTGATATTCCCCATCGTTGCATTTCTAGTACTTTCTTCACATGGATGGTCGTGGAGGATATGAGTTTCAGAAGATTGACGACAACACCATTGAATTTGGATCTTGAAAACTGAAAAAAAAAAAATTGTTGCAAGGGCATCAGCATCTCGGACAATAAAAATTGGGCCCTATATTTTTTTTAGCAATTTCTAAATGAATTAGGTGCCTAATGGAATAAAGCACGGTATTACATTAACTGTTATAAAAAATAGCATATTCACTGAAAAGCAGTTTTCATATTGCAAAAATAACTTATTTGTGAAACATCAACAGTTTTTTTTCCAGGCATGTTTCATGTGAAGACACTTGAAGGCCTTAAAATTATTTTTATAATCAAATTATATCTGTGCCTTAGATTAAAATCAGTTTTAAGGGAAATGGTTGTTAGACATAATTATAAAGACTTGGTTTCTGTGAAATAATTTTTAAACTCTTTGTTTCCCCTGGTATTCAGCACGTTTTCAATAAAACTCCATGGATGTGTAATAATACTGTGGCAATATATTTATAACAGATATATATATTGGATAATAACATTGGATTGCCACAGTAGTTTTTAAAAAAATTGATTGTTATTCCTTTCCTTAATTATGTATTACATAAGTAATTTTGTATTAATAAACAAATTTAAACTTATTAGTAACACATTTGCTACTAAGAAAATACTTGCATAAATGTTATGATAAAAGTAACATTTGCAATTTTTGCTCAATATGAGAGCGAATTAATTTATTAAAATGTAAATTATGCTAATTTAGATGTAGGTATTATAATCTAGTTCAGCAATTGTAAAGCATGTTTTGATTTTCACTGTGACAATTGTTATTAAAATAAACATTCCTTTCCTAGCAGCAATAATTATTTGTGAATAAAGCACAAAAAAAGTGAAATGAGCAAAATTAGAATTTGACTTTTGCATATGTTGCAATTATCGCACCCTGGAATGTCCATTACTTTCAATGGATTTTCCCACATCTTATTCATTTTTCAGGGTGCGATAATTTTAATTACTTAAAGGTGCACGGAATGTATTGAAAGGAATTAAACATCAGTTGTATGTATGGCAAAAACAAAAAATTATTTCTTAATCCGAATTTAAAATTCGATTTCTTTAAACGTGTTACCAATACAACCCAGTATATCAGATTTGTATGGGATAAAAAAAATGAAACGGAAAATAAATGGGTTGATGTATAACTCTTAAGAAAAAGAAGGTAGAGCATCTTAAAGAAATTCTTTTCAATATAGCAGCATTTCCGTATACTTTTTCACGTCGTATATTTACCTTATTAAATAGGTTTATTGGAATACAAAAATCTTTCCTTGACGAGATCCACCTATGAACACTGGTAAATTGGGATGAAATGCGAAGATGTGACAAGTGCTGGACAACAACGAATCCATAAATTCATGTAAAAGTGCTCCTTGGCTGGATTGCAAAACAATCTATATTGAAAAAGTCGAAAAACTTATCAATATCTTTGATCCCTATCGAAATATTAGTCAGTAATATATAAATGCAAGGTACCTTCCGAGGCGCCAGAGGCATCGCCGAAGGAGAGGGATTGCCGATTGCCAAAACATCATCTCTTTGAGGGTGCCAACAAGGAATGCAAGTTGATGGATTCCTAAATATATATACACACACATATACATCTATACATAAGTATGATTAAATTTTAATATCACTTTATTCTATAAACTTACTCAAACTGTGAAACTTGCTTTAATTCTGCATTCATCTTCTCAAGAATTCTAAACAAAATAATAATAATGTATAGAAATGAAAGCTTCAACTTACAGGCACTTGCAAATAAGAACGCATATACTGTCTCACCTAATGTGTTCGATGGTTGTAATGGCAATATAGTTTCCTGTAATTGGTGAAAATGAAGCGGAGTAGACGAAACCTGGGCAATCGATCGTTTGATATGGTTCAGGGCTGCGCTTTTTTAGGTAGCGTGTATCCCACATTTTTACGTACCTTAATTGAAAACCTTATGGTAAAGTCGTTGAAAATAGGGCAGTTCAATTTGCAGCTTTTTTTAATAATGTTCGGTTTGCAATAATTCAATTCAACTCAATACACTACAGTTTAAATTTATGGTACAAAACATGACAACTTCAGTTTGCCCACTTAATTTATTGATGGGATACTACTAGTTGCTGTTGATTCTCTGAAGTATCTAGGAATTTACCTTACAAATAAGCTAATGGAATGAACAAGTAGTTAAAATGCCTGATAGTGCAAATCAACTTTTGAAATTTGTACAAAGAATTTTTAAAAATTGTCCTCCAGTGATTAAGGAAACATGTTATGAAATGTTTGTGCAACCTCCTTATGTATTACTTGTGCGCCAGTTTGGAGCCCATCTTTAAACTGGGATTCCCTGGCGTCTCAAAGGGAGGATTTGAGCCTGTGCCTATTTAACAGGTTTAATTTGCCTTGTAATTCGAATTTAGTTTCTAATATTTTTATACCTAACTTGAACACCAGAGGACGACACATTCATTTCAAGCCTCTTAAGGAAATCTGTGGTAGAATTGATGATTACTATTGGTCCTTTTTCATGCACTTTATCAAACAATGGAACAATCTTCCTACAATATTTCTGCACAGGTGTTCAATATTCAATTTAACAATGATATTTAAGTTTAAGAAGACATAAGAGCAATCTCCTGAATGTGGGATTACCCCCCTACCAAAAGCATTAAATATATGCTGATTGTAGGGTACTGAATTGAACTGAAATTTTATTTAAATTTTTTATAAAATAACTACATAACATGCTTGTAAAATTTAGGAATATTAATATTTTTTAATGTATACTCTTGAAAGAAAAATTCTCTGTATTGGGTGATCTTCCCCTTTAAGAATTTCTTACGGGCCATGTCCAGCAGTCATAAAACAATAATTTGATGTTGGGTGTACACTAATGGAACGTATGGCTTTCTCTTCAAGCTGATAAGTTGAAGGGCGACCCATTCTACGAAAGAAAAGATAAAACTAAATAGATACTTATTTTGAAAGAATATTTGTCTCATTTTCAAAAGAACTCATAAAATTTATAAAAGTTGCAGATACCCTGCTGTCCTTGTGTCTGTGATTGAAGCAAACCCATTTCCGTGAGAAATACAGAGAACTTTGGGTCCCACGAAATCAAATTGAATGGGCAAGTAGCCCTTCTCAAACGTGGCAAAAACCTAATCACACATGTAAAAAAAGGTCGATAGCAGTCATTATTACTAATCTTGTGATCCGTTAAGACAGCTTCTCGATGCTCACAAGCAGACAGTGGATACCTGCTTAAATTTCTGTTCGTGAAAATCTGCGCACAAGACTGTTCCATCATGGCTACCCGTGAATAAAAGGCTGGGATTTTGATGACAGAAGGCCATTTGACTAATTTTCGAACAGTGAGGCATTAGCGCTAGTTCCTGACCAACATCATCAGAGCTCTAATAAAGAATTAAGAAATAATGAAACTACTGGCAACAAAATACCTAAGATAGAAAAGGACAATTTTTCATTGCAAACCATATCAGTAATGCCAAGCTCCCCATTTTGCGATCCACAGCAAATAATAAGCTTGTCTTCAGAAGGATGTACTGCCAGGCTTGTGCATTTGTACTGCATTATTCTGCGAACGCCAGAAGATGATAGCTTTGAAGAGGAAATCCAGGAAACAAAACTGCAAGAAAGCCCTTTTTAAAACTCGAATAGCTGGTAACAGTGTGATATGGCAGGGTTCATACTAAATTCTATAAGTGGACTCCCCTGACTTTCCCTAATCATTATCTCAATTTTCCGTGACCAAAATAAAGATTTTCTTTAACCAAAATAATTTTCCCCAACATTTGAATGAATTGCTACAATTAACAACTAGAATTTTTTTGCAGATTTATTGCTAATTATAATAAATATTGCATTCTTTAAATTGGCACTCAAGGGTGCTCCTGATTTAGAAAATTTCCAGAAAAGCAGCCATTTTGGATGAAAAAATGCTCCTATATTAAATGCAATGAATGGATGACATATTACTTTCAATGGAAAAGAGTTACTTAAAAAAAATTGGCCGATGAAAAACCTATTTATTATACTGTATTAAACCTAACATAAAAGTACAACTGCGACTTAATAAATTCCCCTGACTTTCTGGGATACTTTAGGAATTTCCTTAACTTTCCCAGACCAAACTTATCTCCCCTAACTTTCTCGGTCAGTATGAACCCTGTACAGGCATTTTTCCTAGCATTGTCATCTCACCTTTCCATCGATTTTTGAATAGATAGGGGATCATGTTTGCTAATAAAATATGATGAAACTGATTTGGAAAGGTTTTTCAGCAATTTGGCACATGCTTCAGGATTATCTTCTGTGAAAATGCGAAGACAGACTTTCCTCATTTTTAAGATTCCATTACTTGCCTTCAAGATCTAAGAACATAAGCAAGTAAAGTAATTTTCAAGTGATGTTATGTCTGCTGTACATATGTATAAGCTAAAAGTAATAAAATTCAACTCAATACTAACAGGCGGTAACATTTGGTCTGGGTCATTCTTTACATGAATGGACGCGGATGTTCCTGCAGATTTTTTCTCAATTGGCTCTCCATCCGGGCGGCACGATTGGAGCCGTAAGCTCTTCGGGCGACATGGCAATATCGGTTTTGGTTTATTAATTTTCGGCTTGCTAAGTGAAGAGAAAACGAACTTTCCTAATTAAAGAAATATATAGTGCCTATATTTAATTAAAAAATATGAATTTCGATAATTTAAATAAGCCTCACAAGATCTTCGGTTTCAAAACTTGAAGACTGTTTCTCATCTGAATGAAATAAGGAAATCAGATTCACAATAAACAAAACAATGAAATATAAAATTAATAAATAAATTTACAAGTCATCAGCACGTACATCATTAATATTCAGTGCTTCCAATACCGCCTTTTTATCTGCAATATTTTGCTGCACTTGTTTCTCATACTCAGATAATTCCTCAATCTTTAAATTTAAATAGAAAAAAATTAATAGTGTTAATTCATACTGCAAATGAAAATATAAAGGCTGCATAAACTCTGGGCTGTGAGACCAAGGGTGCATACATAAATTCCTCAATTTGGTGCATCTGATTAAAATACATAATTGCAAAGCCCAAGAAGCATTATCAATGCATGTTAAAGACAAATATTGCAAATTCAGCATTTTAGTCAGATGCACCAAATTGATGACTTGATGCAAGAATGTTTTTCAGTGACTATATCGAGGAATTTGTTGCAAGATGCAAGGTGGTTTAAAAAACCACATTGGCCAATAAGCTACACCAAAACTATATCCTGGAGCTTTATCTTCTGGTATCCCACATACCCAATGGATACTCTCCCCCATTCCAGATATTCTTATCTTCAAATAAAATATTGGTAAATGACTGAAAACTTTGAAAAAAACTTTGTTTTAAAAACGCTGACTGCATTTTCCCATAACTTTTACTGCAGTTTTCAACTTCAGCAAACTGCAAAAACTTCAAAGGAACTGAGGTCATTTTTCTATTGGTTAAACCATTTATACTTATGGCACATTCACAATCCCAAACCAGAGGCCACTGGATTGCCGGTTGGTCCACTGTTGCATTTACAAAGTTATGCGTGGCATTTCTCACTTTGTTCTTAGAACTATTTGGTAGCCCAACTCTGTGAACTTCAGTGTGCTCACCAACTGCTTCAGATCAAAAGTTAGTTGGCTTTATTGGGCAACGCCCGCTGACAAGAACTGGATGATATCTAGCACCTTATAGGTCCATTTTTCAAGTTCTTCGTAGGTAAGGATTTATTTATTTAAATTTATTCAAAATGCTAACGAAATTCTTGTTTGGTCAACTGCGTCGTTCGTTAATTCAGTTGGTCAACTGAACAATCTGATGGAAACTGGGTCCACTCACTACAAACACGGTGGATTATTATCTATGGTTAACCGTCAGACATTCTGTCTGCATAGCCCGCATCATCATTGATCATGTGGCAGGGATGGAAAGAAAAGGGAGAATGTGGTCGTGGCCAGCTTTTAACAGAACTGCCCCGGCACTCGCTTGGAGTGACTATGGAAAATCCACGAAAACCTCGGTCGAGACAGCTGACCTGGGAACTGAACCCAGGTTTCGACCACCCGCTGCTCGGTATTAATTAAACTCGGTGGAATAGTCAGTGGAAGTTTGTGAACGGAGTTTTTTCGCATAATCATGCAGAATTCTGCATGAAATTTGTTCATGCGCGATTATAGTACAGCTTATATGTCAGCGCTCCCTGCAATGCAAAAAAAATGTTAGCATTTTCGTCTGTAACGAAAATGCACATAATGTTTGTTTAATTAGGTTTCATCACTGAATGAAACTGAATGTGTGTGTTTTGGCGGTCACAAATATATAGAGATAGATCAGTGGATTTCCTGTAGTGCAGTTCAGTGTTCTATTTTTTAAGTTTAATTTATTATAACAAAGTTATTGCAGTTCTATTTGTCGTTATACACCTTATGCATTGGCATGACTCAACCTTAGCAACGGCTCCATCTTGGTGGGTACGCTGGCATAGCAACATATCTATTTACATTGACCTACCCACCAAGATGGCGGTATAAAACAGGGGAATGTGGGAAGGAAACGTCACATGCATAAGGTGTATTAAAAACAGGGGAAAAAAACCTTTTTATACACAGAAAACAAGTTAAAAGTGAATATTTTTATAGAAAACGTATAACCTACATGTTCTAACGGCCTCTTTGTAGCCAGTGTATATTTTCTCCCGCTATCTTTCTTGGCTGTAGCCATATCATCAGTACCAGCAATGTTCTCTTTTGCACCACTCATAGTGAATCGTAGAAGCTAGCCTGATCGACTTCAAATACAATTATATTTTCTCCAGGTTTTGACGCAGTGAATAGTCTTATATTGGTCTTGTCCAGAATCCAGAGCACAGTTCAAGGTGTCAGTCCAATGTGTAACTATTGATGTGAAAACAATAAAGTAGTGAAAGTTTCCAGAACAATTTTCCCGCCAAGTAGATGATTCTTGCAAGAATGTAGGCCTATGTGGCGTGAAAAGGATTCCTGCTTCATTGTCAAATTTCTACAGGTATTTCTAAAATTGCTAACTTAATGAATATTTACTTTGCTGTGAGCTCAATGCAAAGCAGGTTCAATCCACAAAATCAAGTTTTTTTATTAAAATAGATTGCTATAAAACTTTATATGAAAATTTAACAAGAGGTAGGAACGTTTGTCCCTGACCACAGTCAGACAAAATGAATGAAAGGCAAAGCAAAAAGCATGACAGTTGCATTCCAGAAGTAAATACAATATTTAAAGGAGAGGTAAACGATATTTTTTCTTAATTTATATTTAAAAATGCATGGTGCACGTAGTAGCATGGGCGGCAATAACAATTCTATAACCCATAGATAGTGTCAATTAAAGATTATGGTGCATTTGTCAAAATACCGGGGTGCTTCAAAAATGGTAAGTCCTTTAGAGAATAACTGGGCATTGAATTACAGTCACTGTAATAATTGATTACCAATAAGACCTGGCATTTGAATTCTAGGTCTCATCCATATATCGCAAATATCGCAAAGCAAAGTGGACAATGTCTCAGATGTGATTAATGTAAAAGACCATGTCTGGTGCAAAGTTATATCTCTTGGTGTAATCATCAATTTCCTAATTAAGCCTCATTAAATAGTTGAATCTTGGATTGATCCACATGCTCTGGGGTATAAGACAATTGTATTAATATTTTTAACAGGAAGAAGGTGATAAAATTTCTTTATCAATGAAGGTAGTTAATCAGGGATCCGGCAAGGATTTGGATCCCAATGGAGTTCAAATTGGGTCAGTAGTCAAATTGCATTCCCGAGATTTGGGATCGTTCAGGTATTAACGAACGCGAAAAAAGTGAAGAAGGGGGTCTTAACAGCTTGCAACAGTACAATCCAGATAGGAGAGGGGACTAAAAGGACGAAATGACAACATTCGTTGCATACCGGTATGGGAACATCCATAAACCACGTAGCCCAAAAAGGTAGGGATGTATGGTCTTGCACTACTATTTGTCACCATGGGGGGAGGAAGAGGGAAGGGGGAATAAATCAGACGGCCACGTGGGATTTGTCTTTTTGAATGGAAAAACCGGTCAAGAAAATAACGTAGATTTGATGACATTAAATGTCTTACTAAATTACCTTGCACCATAATTAAATTGCACTAATTCTAAATGATTATTTGGTATCATCGCTTTAATTCTGCACATTGTATCTGGTATCATTGCTAACAATTGCAACTTTGCAATGGGGTTCTTTGAGGTCACGGCGGGAAAATCTAAGTATGGGTTTGTTTAAGAGATTAAACTTGACTTGCAATTCTCAATTAATTGCAAATATTTGTAAACCCAATTTAAGAGTACGAGGACGTCATGCTTATTTGAATCCTTTGATTGAAATGCGTGCAAGGACCGACATTTATTAATGGTCTTTCTTTTTACGTACCATTAGACAATGGAATAATCTTTCCAAAGATAGTTTATAATTTTTAGAAATTTAGTTTTTAGTCTAAACTGATGTAGGAGAATTCTCCTGATATTGGGATAACCCCCCTAACAAATGGCATTCATTTGCTGACTGTAGGGTAATTAGTTGAATTGAATTGAATTGAATATTGTTTCATAAACTTGAGAATTTTATGCACTTTTTAACTGCAAAAAAACTGGAGAAATTTCGAAATTTTTGCAGTTTTTTTTTTTTTTTTTGCTGGGCAGTGGGTTCCCGATAATTTAGAAAAAGTTTTGATCATCATAATTATTTTTTTTTAAAAAAATTATAAACTGTCATTTCATATCACAAAGGTATTATTCAAATCCCCTAAAATAATTTTTCAAATAAGTACCTTCAGATATTTAATAAACTTTCGAAGAACAACTAGATTTTCTACAAATTTCCAAATTCTCATAAATGAATAAACCTTGAATTTCTTACCGTGTATGATGCTGGATAACTCATTAGATTGGCTAGCATTTCCACATTCTTTTTCCAAGCTGCTTGCCTGTTTTTTCAAGTTAGATATGCTGATATCTTCAAAAGATTCCACTTCCACCAACACTTTCTACAAAATATGTAAATTTATGTAAGGAATCTAGAGTAGTGTCCAATATAAATTTAGATAAAATACTAAAATATTATCTGTACCTTGTACGCCCCGATGCTTTTTTCCAATTCAGATGCTTTTAACGGAACTATCTCACTGTTCATTACGTTTTGAATTTTCTGGGAAAGCCAATGTTGCACCTTTTCCAAATCGAATTCAAACTGCAGTCTATCCTGCAATGCTTTGTCAAGTTTATCTGACAAACTGGCTAAGCTATCGCAGAGGCGTTTGTAGCTGTCGTCAAGTTGGTGCATTTTGCCATTTATTCTGTCTACTTCAAAGGCATCAAGATTAGAAAGAAGATCTTGAACTTGTTTACGGATGTTTTCGATTTGATAGTTTTTCGTTTTGGCCTCATGTTGCAGGGACTAAAAGAAATTATGAACAGATTTTTATCAAAAGGATAGTAAAACTTGTGTTACTTTATCAAAAAATAGCTTAGTTCATAACTTACAAGGGAACCTCCCAGCCAGTAAATCACAGATTTTTTTTCAAATTTGCAGAATAGGTTCAGTTTAGGCCCAAATCACTCCCATTGGTCTCTTTTCATGCCATGGTGCGATTTCGATTTTTTTTATGAATTTTTTAAGTTTTTGAATCTTTGGAAAAATCCCTATGGGATTTAACATGGGGTTTTCGTCGGTTTCTAATGCGGGCAGATATGGGGAAATTTTCAAAATTTCATAACTTGAACCAATACTTTTTTTTGCAAAATAGACTTGAAACATTTTAACAGTGTAACACTGTTCTACTGTATTTTAACACTATAAAACACTAAAAGTATTGATGCAAACATAAATATTTGTAAGTTTTCAATATTTTGAT
>JAQFYV010000202.1:0-13343 GCA_034695065.1 Choneiulus palmatus | reverse complement strand
CAAAACAGAATTATTGTTGTGCCTTTGGTTCATAAGCTTTTACATTTTCAGAGTTTTTAAAAGTCATGTGTGGGGATTGTACCAACTACAATGGCTATTTAATAACTCTATATTGCTCATTTCTCTTTGGAGAAGGATGCCGATATTGGTAAAATTAAGATTGTACACTTTAATATCGTGTAAATAGCCTGTTTTCCAACATAAATTTGAAATGGTGACGTTAATTTTATTATAGGCACTAATATTATTTTTCCCGGACATAAATCTGTGTTTCTGCTTGCTCATAGTTTTAATGATATATTATATTAATTACTTCTGAATTAAAAAATCAATTTCCGTGGATAAATCGGAAGACATTAGTGGGCAGGCATTGGAATCTGGTTCAGATCTACGTTCTACTCTTATCTATATCCTCAAATGATTTAAGCGGGTAATGTTCTTTATAATGATCAACGTGCGATATCATCTCATCCATCTGCTGTTGAATGTGTGGTGGCATTTCTTGATACACATCCGTAAACATCAAAGCAGGATTAGGCTTTTTCTTTTTTTCAGCCCGTATAAAGGATTCCATAACCTTAGAAATAAAAAAATTCGTTAAAAACTCGTTTTCCCCTGTAAAAAATCTCTACAAATGTTTTGCATACATAGAGAAAAACATGCAAGCATTGATGATTTGATTTCTGGAGAAATTCCCAGTAAAATTAAAATCTTAAATTTTATTTTATCCAAAATCATAAACCAGCATTAGATTTACCTGTTTCTTCGACTCATCTTTCCATTCTTTTTCCAAATCATCATTCCACCATTCTTGATTCATCATATAATGCCGCAAACGAGAAATTGGGTGATCCACTCTATCCCAGTAGCGAACCTCGTCTACGGAGCGATAGGCAGTACTATCGTCAGATGTACTGTGATGTCCAATTCTTAGATTTTGAAAAAAAAAAAAAGCACTAATATTACGATAAAGAAAAAAGAATATTGAATCGGGAAAAACTTGTACATTTGACGGGCATAAATCTGTTTTAAGAAGGGAAATATACCCTAAAAATGTTATTTGTAAATTATCGATAAAACATGTAAAAAGAGTTCATATCCAAGTTTTAGCAACTATGTTCAGTCTAGTTTTTTTTAATAGTAAGAGAAAAACAAAAATGATTAATGTGAGACCCTGTAACTAAATTGTGATGTCGATAACGAACTCCTTCGATAAGGAATGCCAAGAAGGATTTCGTCATCTATTGACGTCACAATACGGTTACATGGTGTGTCATAAAGACGTTTTTATGCTCTTTTCTTATTTTTTTTTTAAAAAAACTTAAGATTGAACATAGTTGCCAAATAATGTATTAATATGCACTATTTTTGATATATTCCCTCGTTTAGAAATACCTTTTGTAAAGGTACCATTCCCCTTTAATGACATGGGGTCGCGTCAGCTGAATCGTTTTCTGGATTTTTTTAAAGGGGAAGACCACCCTAGACAAAATTTTTTTTTCTTTCAATAGTAAAGTGGAAAAAAAACAGTATTCCTAAAATTTCACAACTATGTTATGCATAACTATTTTATAAAAAATGAAAATAAATTAAAATGAAACTGACGCTGACGTCATAGGCTGGGTCATTTGAGCAAAGGACAATGTACTCGGTGCTCGAATGAAAGGGCAATGACAACAGCATCAGTTTCATTTCAAATGTATTTTATTTTTTTTATAAAATAAGTATGCATAACATTGTTGTGAAATTTTAAGAATACTATTTTTTTTTCAGTTAACTATTGTAAGAAAAAAAAATGTGTAGGGTGGTATTGCCCCTCTAAATTAAATGCCTGCCGTTTCATAGCTATTTTCTTTGTGTTTTTTGAGATTTTTGGACGAGAAACTATTTGCAGCGACCACACACAAGTTCACCACCATGTCAAATAACCTATGTGTGGCAACTATTTTCTATGAAAGCCTGTATTTTAGCTATCAAAGGGAAATTTTTGCACACCACTTTGCATGCTGATAACATGCAATGGGCCAGGCCCTTCTGATACTGTGGCCCTAGACTGGTATAGTAAATATTTATTTTTATAAAATTAATACCGGTAGGTCATGGCTTCAATCAAAACTGGCCTGCTTTCCTCCACAGTTACCCTCCTCGCAGCTTTTGTGGCATTATAAACGGCCAATACATCGTTGCCATCCACCCGAATGGAAGCAATGCCATAGGATGGACCTCTTGCTGCAATGCCATCACCCCTGTATTGCTCGTGAGTGGGCGTGGAAATAGCATAGCCATTATTACGGCTGAAATATGGCAAAAAGTTAATTTACCTTAATAAATAATAAAGATTTATAAGCCAAATGTCAAATTCCCTTACCAGAAAAATATAATGGGACATTCCAAAGTTGCCGAGAAATTAAAAGCTGCATGTGCATCTCCTTCACTAGCTGCACCCTCTCAAAAATAACATATGATACATAGGCCATTCTGTGCTCGTTTGAACGCATAGGCAGACCCAACGGCTAAAATAAACTGTACATTTTAGGTCTTTGATGGCTTATAAAAAAGAAATTTTTAAATTAACACATAACATTACGTTATAATTAAAAGAAGACACTTTCTTATTAAATACGTGCTCGTAAATTTACAATAGTCCATTTAAAATAACACACCTTGCGGCATCTGCGTTGCTAAAGGTGAGGAAATTGTTACAAAATTTAATTCTTTTGATCCATAATGAACGGGCATTTGTCTTCCATGTGCAAGATCTTCGTGATTACCGTAGCACTGATTCATAAACTGATCTATGGTGAATCCACGCCACATTAACACCCCTAAAAATATTTGCATTGTCAAATTAAAATACAAATATTTATTAATAAATTAAATTGCAAAGAATTCAATTGTGGAATTAAATTACCAGCTTCTCTGTACTGCCCAAATACCAAATCCTTATCATCTAGCGCAGCAGCACTGCCAATGTGAGTGCCCTCCTCTCCATAATTTGTCATATAAAATGATATCCTTCCTTGTCGTTGTGATTCATACAATATTCTGTCCATTGTGTTAAGCATTGTCATCGTTTTGTACATTTTAATAACTTTATCCTTATCAAGCTTCAAAGTAAGAATATACATTTGCATAAGTAGGCATGATCAACTTTTACCAAAAATGATTTAATAAGGAAAACGTCAAGGAAATTCTAAGCTCTATAACATCATCATGTTTACTTAAAGGGGAATGCAACCTGTTCAACCTATGTTCAGCCTAGTTTATTTTTAAAAAAATCAGAAAGAAACATAAAGGCATGGTATAAAACACCTTTTACACCTCCAGTTGTATTCCAGTGACGTGCAATCCAGACGAAAACCTCTTATTTCAATATCCTTATTGACTAAAAGGATGGCACTTCACGGAAAACCACTGGAGGTGTAAGGGGTGTTTTATACCACACTTTTGTTTCTTTCCAATTTTTTCTAATAAACTAGACTGAACATAGTTGCCAAAATTTGGATATGGACTTTTTTTGATATGCTCTATCGTTTAGAAATAATTTATTCTGAGTGTTGCATTCTTCATATACATAATTTGATCTAATAAATCACCTTTGGATCTTGCGACGGATCGATAATCTTGCCTTTTCTGTCCATAACACGATAAACTGGAATGCCATCATATAAATCCGGTTTTACAAATTCTAATTTTTCGGTCCACCTTGCCTTGGAACCTGGAAAATTTGGTCTATAGGTATCGGAGTTTTCGGCAAGTTGTTGAGCAGATGTACTGTCATTCTATATGCGTAAATATTAAATACAATAGATTATCTAAATAATTTGTGCTAAATTTGACTGAAATCATAATGTCTGTCACTAATCTTGTAAGCAACTTCAACAGAATTACCATGTTTTTAATATTTTATGGCAGTGGCCTGAATAAACTTACAAAAAGCCTAAAGCAATGGGACTAAATTAATTCAATACATATTTGTCGACAATGAAAATAATGAATATGTATTGAATTATATTCCCATTGAGCTTGCACGTTTATTCATTTTTTCGTTTGTCATGGAGGATTTCAAGCTAAACTACAAATTTGTGGGTTTTGATAAAAGTTTCAGCACTGACCACTTGCAGTTTTCCACAATTTTGCAGTTTACTTATAGTTTCTAAAATAGCCGGATGCAATTAAGTAGCATGTAATAAAAGAATAAATGACACAATAAAAAAAAAACTTGAAGATGTTTACAACTTCAATTGGAAATAAGGTATTGGGTACTATTCCATAATGAAAAAAAATAATATATAACATAAATAAACTTGGGACAAAAAACGAGCGAAAATCCCTAAAATCACTTATATTAAAACTGCTTCTTTATTTCTCTAGAGAAAATAAAATAGTTGAATATGCATGGTCAATACCCAAAGTTGAAGACATGTCCTCCATTCGCTGAGCAACTATATAGCTATGCTACCATTATTTAGGTACAAATCATAAAACATAATTTAAAATTGTCAAAAGAAAGTAAAAATATTATGATTTTTTCTAAAGAATTTTTGAATGATATTATTAATTGCATCTATGGTTAGCACCCCTTAAACAAATTTCGGCCTACATCCAGAGGTAGATTCAGGAATTTTCCCAGGGGGAGGGGTTCCAAACTAGGAATTTTTCCGGGGAGGAGGTGGGGTGTACATATCAGTAAAAATCGCTCAAAACCGTTTTTTTAACATTGGTAAGCTGTACCCATCAGCATAATATTAAGTAGTAACAGGATTGTCAGGGAAGGGGGTAGTCCCCCTCCCCGGATACACCTCTGCCTATGGCCATGCTCATGTAAGAAATTCATGCAGAATTCTGCAGAAAAATACTGCTCAAAAAATTTTCTACAGAAAAATGGTAATTTTCTGTACAAATGTTTCTGCAGAATAAATTCTGGAGAAATTTACCGATTTTCTGCATAAAACGTTCTGTAGAAAAAGTAACAATTTTCTGCATAATTTTTTCTTCAAAGAAATTTTACTGACAAAATAATTATGCCATTAATTAATTAATTAAAACTAAAATGATTTTAACTGGACAAATGCTGCAATTAGTTCCTGCATTTCTGGAGAAAATGATTTTCTTATTTAGACTTAACAACATATTTTCTTCCCCAAAACGAAAGGTAGAGGATCAACATTTTTAATTGGGCTTATTTATGGGTTGAACACATTGTAAAGTGTATACCAGGACTTACGAAAGGATGTTGAGTGTAAGTATAAGAAACAATATAGGTAATCAAGGGATGCAGTTCTATGTATACAAATGTGTTAATTATTATTTTTAATCCCTAAAATTCTGTGAAGAATATTTTCTGTATAAGAAATTATGCATGAAAAACTGCCCAATTTTCTGCAGAGTTTAATTTTTACATGGGTGATTGCAATTACTAAATATTAGCCGTACAGATAAAAAATATTAACAGTACACTAAGTACCTAGTATCCGATAAATGACATTATGTTAATTTTTTAATGAAACAGCTGAAAACGTGATAAAATGTGCCTTTTTAACCTTGGAACATGACCTAAGGGAACTTCTACACGTTAACATTGTCCCTTTATTGACAAAATAAAATGAATGAATGCCGGATATTTTCTACTTTCTTTTAGAGTATATACCGGTACGGTACGCACTGATTTCAGGACTTTTATAAAATACAAAACTTGTAAAATCGCGATTCCCAAAAAATAAATATGCCAGACTTGTCCAAGATATGCCTGTTATATTAGAATACCGTTTCCAATTTTACAACAGCTGTCATTAGTCAATGGTAATTTTTCGATGCTCTACAACGACCTACTTACTCTAAATGATGTGCAATTAGGCAAAAATCTATTCCGTAAACCATTTTTATAAAATAATTTACAAAATTTTGAGGTTCGCACAATAAATTTAAAGGACGAGCCCATCTTGAATATCGTTAATGATGTCAGATGACACAACCATAGATTTATCCCCGTTATGACAGTGATGCCGTAATTTTTGGACTTTACATTCTACTTGTGTTTTTTTGCACAAGAAGTTATAGTTTACTGTGCTTTACTACTTTTGGATAACTTAATTTTAATTATAATTATGCGTTAGTTCGTCATGTATGAAGTTTTGACTGTAAAGTTGTGCAATCCCATCTGTTGACATAAGAGCACAATAGACAGTTCTTCCCACGGTTCTTCCTGTTTACCGGTTAACTCACAATATTTTAGAATGAGGTCGCTAGGTAAGTTATCAGCAAACAGAAAATATTGCACTTTGATCACGTTTGATTTCGAAATATCAGGCATTTAACGAGTCCCACCATTTTACTGTGTTTAGGGCAAGAGGATACGATGCCTTGTTGGTATTATGACAAGAAAGATTTTCGTACAAACACACCGTCAATTAAAGATGGGATTGATCCTGACGTGGAGGCCAGATACAGAAAAGAAGGTGCTCGATTTATTATGAATATCGGCACAAAAATGGGATTGTATCCTTTTAACAGCTTTCACCCAAGTGTAAGGTTTTCACATTCCTAATGCTAGTAATTTGGGCATTGATAATTGTTATTCGCTCATGCAATGCATTGTTCATGCTTTCTATTAGACACAGACCAGTTAATGTTGATTTCGTTTGATACCTGTGATTTTCGTGCCAATTTATATTATATATCATAATCCAATAGTTAGGGTAATTGCCATTTAATGTTGTTGGTTTAATGAAGTTGGTTTAAAAAATATAGCCTACTGC
This sequence comes from Choneiulus palmatus, assembly GCA_034695065.1. Taxonomy (NCBI): domain Eukaryota; kingdom Metazoa; phylum Arthropoda; class Diplopoda; order Julida; family Blaniulidae; genus Choneiulus; species Choneiulus palmatus. Next base: position 6,585 of record JAQFYV010000202.1, on the reverse strand, counting down.
CATGGATTGTCAATATTAAATTTCCTTTACCAAATATTATAGACGGCATTATGAAACATTAGCTACTGGAGTCGTTTATTTTCATCGATTTTACATGTTTCATTCTTTCAAGCACTTTCCACGCTATGTAAGTATAGCCATAGATCTAATCGTACGTTCCCGAAAGGTTCTGGTTTCCAGTATTACTGTATCGTTTTTAATTCCTTTTACGCAGGTAACGGCATGTTGCTGTTTGTTTCTGGCTGGTAAAGTCGAAGAAACTCCGAAAAAATGCAAAGATATCATAAAGGCTGCTCGTTCCTTATTAAGTGATCAGCAGTTTTCTCAGTTTGGAGATGACCCAAAGGTTGTTAAATGTCACTGTGTTTGGAAATTGGGCGTAAATTACTCCTTTTTTTTCAAGTAATTAAATCATTATATCATCTATTACAGGAAGAAGTTATGACGCTTGAACGTATCTTACTTCAAACCATCAAATTTGATTTGCAAGTGGAACATCCATATAAATATCTATTGAAATATGCCAAACTCTTAAAGGGCGATAAGCATAAATTGGAAACAATGGTACAGATGGCATGGACCTTTGTCAATGATAGGTAGGTTTTGGCCTCATTTTTAAAGGGAATTGTGCATTAAATTCTCTCTATTCAAATGGTTGTCTCTTGTTTCCAGTTTATTCACTACGCTTAGCCTGCAGTGGGAACCTGAGATAATTGCCATAGCACTCATGTATCTTGCGAGTAAGCTATCAAAGTTTGAAATCAACGAATGGAGCGGAAGGAACGCGAGGCATCAGAGATGGTGGGACATGTTTGTTGAAGATATTTCAACGGAACTGCTGGAAGGTTGGCAAACCTTTTAAATGCAATTGAAAAAGATCGACATACCCAAAATAATTTTAACTTTGTTTTCAGATGTTTGTCATCAAGTTCTGGATTTATATTCAAACACTGCAACCAAGAATGACTCTCCTCCACTGACCCCGAATCAGGCACGCAATACTCCACCCGAAGTTCCACAAGGTCAGACGCTACCTGCTCAGAGAAAACGCATTGGAATGGTAATTATAGTCGTCATCTTGAATAGCTTTAATAGTAGTACAATCAAGGTCATAAGTATGGAAAGCCATTACCGAACACATGTTCAATATATTTTCTAATTTTGGCATAACGGGCACTTTTTCTCGAAAGTTTGCTATTATTTTCAAAATTGTTGTAAAGTGTACATCAAAGTTTTTGCATAGGATCACAGTAAATGTTTACTTACAAAACATTTGAAAATGCCAATTTGAAGAGGAAAACCATTGCTAGGTAGTCTCTATCTCATTTTTTACGTTTTTAAGTCACAAGATTTTTTTAGAAAACATTTACTGAAAGGCATTAAAAATATCCTAAAAATCGGACCATATTTTAATTTTATTTAATTATTGTTGCAAACTTTTAGGAAAGGGTCTTCGAGACTAGCTACCTGGAGATTAACATGCTCTTCATTTTGGTATTTTTATTATCTTTGGGTCCTTTGGTTGCCAAAATCTGGTACAAAACCTTTCCTATGGGAAATTAACACACCTATATTCCCTCCTTAAAGTTTTGACATCGTGCTCAGGTTTTTCTTCCATTGTAATGAAGTCCAACATTCTTACAGCAGGCATCTCCCGGAGTACCTCTTACTCCGGCTTCGAATCCTGTGAAGGCCGGTGATGTGCAAAGCTTGGATCAACCAATCCCAACACTTTCACATCGACTGCATGGTCCTGCCGGGGAAGCAAATTCAAACATTCCGCCGTTGACCGTACCTGGACAACCTGGGCTTTCTTATAAATATGGCCATCAGAGTGTCATACCGTCTATCGTGGAAGCATACGCTCAATCTCAATATGTGCCATCGCCTAATTCTGTCGCGTACTCCCACGCTGGTTATCCCTTATCAGATCCCAACTCGTCTGCCATCGATGGAAATGTCGGAACCTATACTCAACCCCAGCAAGTCAGCGTACCCGGTGTCCAGTATATGAGCACCTACGAAGGGCAAGGGTACGCCCAAAGTTATCAGTCAGTTCCGTCCGCGCAGCCTGGGTCATTACCTCCGCTCCAACCGCCGCCACCCTTTACGCTCTCTCCAGCCGGACCTTATTTGTCCGATCCCGCGTATACAAATCCAAGAGGCCCACCGGCAGCACAGTATCCATACCCTCATCAGCAGGGGTACTCCATGCCTGGGACTAACTCAAATTTTAACATGAATTCCACACCACCACCGACATATCACCACCAGCAGAATTCTAGGCCTCCTCCACTGTTAGGACCAGTGCCTCCGCCTCCTAATCTAGCCCCAGTTCGGATTACTGGCCGTCCTGGCCAGCATCAAAATTGGGGAATGTAAGCTTCCCGTTTCCTGTTTATATTTGGCTTTCTAGAATTTGTGCAAGAGATTTATTCTAGAGGATTTTTGGTATGATTTTTTTATGTTTTGGCCTATCCATAGTTGATGAATAAAAAAGCAGTGCTTTGAATGTGCTTTGGGTTTGCATGCATATGTGTTTATCAAGAGATAAACACATTTTCAATTAAACGGGAATGGTACTATAAAAAAAGTTGTATTTGAATGATAGAGCATATAAAAGAAGGTACATACCCACGTTTTGGCAACTACCACATGTTCTCTGTAGTTTGAAAAAAAAAAAAAATAACAAACGTACATCTGCAATGCTAAGACATACCCTGTACAACTCACGGAACACAATGCAATTTTTCCGCCAATCACTTGTCAGCCCTTCTTTGCGCAGGTAAATGGCTGATGTGTAATCGGAGGGAATGTTGTAGTGACGACACTATGACCTTACTATAAGTTTATGTAGTTGTATAGACTTTTGAAATGTATGTTTTTATTTTCTATACTTTATTAATATTTGTTAAAAATGGGAAAGAACATATTTAGCCAAAACGTTGATATAACTTTTTTATATGCTCAAATTGTATATTTTAAAGATAAAGTGTTAGGGTGTCATTCTCCTTTAGCTCTGTACCTACCATACATACAGTTTAAAAGAGTACATTACACCTGAATTCAACCCTACCACATTAGATATTTAAAAATACCAAGAGATCATCTAGATTTCTGCATTCCCTCCTTTTGTTTAACGAAAATTTCCCTCGATAATAGTTAATTATTTTGTGATAATTAATAATATATAGCTCATGATAATTACTATTTCAAGATGAATAAGTCCATAATGCACATGCTCATAAGGATCCACTCCATTATTTTATTATCGGAGCTCTTTTCTATGCATTATAGTGTAAAACACATAAATAATGTGGATATCCAGTGGCAGGGCCAGCATCCTATGTGCCTTAGCATAGAAATGGGTATAGAAAGTTACAGGTCTGTTAAAAAGTGTATTTTAACCACAATACCGTAATAGTGTTTTTAATAATTAATGGGAAAAACAACATTGCATTATATTTACAATAACATTAACTTTTCTTTTGGGATAATCATTATTTAGATAAAAAAATTTATCCAAGGAATATTAGTATCTCGAGTTGATATGCATTTAAAATTTATCTCGAGAAGGTGATGATGTTAGGCATTCAGTCGATTCTGCCCCTTTGCAATTCCATGGATTAGCTCTCACCACGCTTTCCGATATTGAGCTAACGCTAGTAGCTGATGCAGGTGTAAGCCAGTGCCTGCTTTTGCGGGGTAAAACCAGCAGGTTTTCTTGATGGCCGAGGTAACTGAGCCTGATCTGTTGATCTTGCCCACAAACGACATTTCTGGGATGATGCGCTTCAGAACCTGTTGATTAGTGATCCTTGCAGTCCATGGAACTTGCAGAAGCCTCCTTCAGCATCACCGCTTAAAAGTTATGATCCTCTTGCAATCAGCTTTTTTAAAGGTCCAGCTTTCACAACCATACATGAATATGGGGAAGACAATGACATGGACTAGTCTGTATTTTGTAGATAGGCTGATATCTTTACTTTTCCATATTTAATGCATCTCATTATTGCACTCTATCTTAATACCCTAATGTTATTGGTTGCTTTACTTCTGGGATATTCTCCGCATTGGTTGATTGTGGATCCTAAAAGGCAAAAACCCTGTATGCATTCTATTTCTTCATTATCGTTAGACACTATGGTCATCCTATTTCTAGCTGTTGTCATGATTTTTGTCTTTTTGATATTGAGATAGAGACCCATCATCTCACTTTCCTCTTTCAATCTGAAGAGATGAGTCAAAGCAGCAATTGATTCTGCCAGTAGCGTTGTATTGTCGGCATAGCAGATATTATTGATGATTCTTCCACTAATCACTTCAATTTTGGAATCGCCCAGTGTGGTCATCTTCTTAATCAGTTCAACGTAGGGATCAAATACAAAGTGAGACAGTATACAATCTTGAAGTACACCTTTCTTAATCATAAACCAATTGGTTTCACTATGTTGTGTTCTGACAGTGGCCTCTACATCTGTGTATAGGGATCTTATCAGTTAGATTAGGTGTGCTGGCATGTGCAGTTTCTCCAGGCCCTTCCATAGTTTGTCATGGTCGATGCAGTTTCCGATATTCACGGTGTGACTCCAGTAGTTCTGCATCAAGGATGGGTCACATACATAACTTTGCTCATATGGTATAGTGGGGTTATCGTAAAAAAATTTGAACAGTCCCTTGCATCCCCTTTCTCACACCCTAGCGAAAATGTTTCTCCTGAAAATTTGAAGTTTCTGCAGATTTTTGAAGTCACGAAGTGCATAAAAAATTGCAAGTTTATGAAACAAGACCTGTACAATACTTGCAGAAAAACTAAAATAAAAATGCATTTTGTCTGCAACTGCTTGATTTGCAGAAAAACCTGCAGTTTTTACAGTTTTTCTGCAAGTATTGCACTTCTTAACTTCAAAAAATCTGCTGAAACTTCAAACCTTTCTGTACAAATGTTTTTGCTGGGACAAAAGGATGAACGCAGATCTTTGTCCAAATCTTTTGGCAGAGTGCAGTGATAGCAGTAAGTGGGACAGACCTTAGGATCATGACAGGGACGCCATCAATACTGGGTGCTTTGTTGTTCGATAATTGTTTCAATCCCCTTTCGAATTCCTCATTAAGAATGGCAAGCTCAAGTTCCACTGGTTCACAATGTGGTAGTTGGGGGCACCTTTGTCTGCCTAAAGGTCTTCTATGTATTCCTGCCATAAGGTCCTAATGCATTGTTGATCAGTCAGGTCCTTTTCAATCTTGTCATTTAAAGACCCCTTGAATTCTGTAAAGGGATTTTGGATCTTCTACACATGAGCAAACAGGGCTCTGATGTGGCTCACCTGGCAGTCCTCATGTTGTGTGCACTGCTTCATCCAATATTCTTCCTTGTAGTTCCCTGCAGCTCTTTGAAAGACTGCATTTAGCCTCCTCACCTCGTCTCTTTGTTTGGTGGCATTGGTTGCTCTTTGGTTGGCAATTATGATGGTGTCTGCTGCCAACTAATCCTTCCTTGTCTCCTATTTTTTGTAAGGAGCGTGTTCTTGTGCTGTTTCAATGATTGCAACATCATTGATCTTGCAACATCATTTATCTTGAGTGGCAAGTATGTCAAATCTGTTCTTCACTGCAACTGCATATGAAACAGGCAACCTGGATACATCAAATCATTAAGGGGGTGCACTCCTTTTGGTGTTGCAAAGTATCACCAATGGACATTGGCTACAAGTAATTCATGATAAAATCTACAGTCCGCACCCTGGTCAGGTCTTAATAAACAGGACTGGGCTGCTCCATCTCTGGCTGCAATGTATATGGTCTATATGGTTGAGATGTAATTCATTTGGAGATGTCATATGTATAGATTGTGTTTAGGCTACATATACGAAGTGAGAACTGACCCAAATGGTCACCTGTGTCACTCCTTTTCCCCAGACAAAACTGGCCAATGATGTGTGCCTCCTTGATAGTTAAAAGATAATTAAAAAGAAGTCCACCTTAGAAAAGAATGCACTAAGGCAATAATAGGCAGCTTAAAATACAAATAATACGTGAGCATGTAGACAATTGAGTGATATCCAAGCACACACACACACACACGCACACACACACACACACATATATATATATACACTGGTGCTCATACATCACTCAATTGTCTACAAATCCATGTTTTACTTGTATTTTAACCTGTCTATATATTAAAAAACACGGTTTAAAAAGGAATGGTACCCTAAACAAAACTGAATTAAAAATGAAAGCTATTACAGGACAATATGATACTATGTTCTGCATACAATACTATGAAGTAAAAATCCAACTTACATACGAGCGTATAATGCAAATAATTTGAAAATCAACTGCAAGTAATGCTAATCTCAACATATCTTGCTGACAAAAGCACTATCGACACCTTCCTAAATTCAGAAGTCCAGCGCTAGACCAAAATGCATAATAAATGCATTCCTAAATTACCGTTGGAAATGCAGCAATCAAGGTGATATCACATCATGTCATTATTGCTGGCTTTTTTGTCCTGCAAACTCAACGATCTCAAGAGGCAGTGCGAATCCAGCGAAGCATAGACGTAAGTCTAAGCAG
>JAQFYV010000201.1:0-13367 GCA_034695065.1 Choneiulus palmatus | reverse complement strand
TGCCTCGAATGTCCTTGTTTATAAGAACCAATGAAAGTTTTTATTGAGTGATTAGTTAGTCCATTTTGCCTGATGTTGTTGCCTGATTTATGTATTAATATTGTAATTTCCAAAAGCTAAAGTAGTTATTTTATCCTGGTAAATATAGCGTTTGTCATCATGTGGACTGGCATATTATAAATAATATCAGCAGGAAAATCGGAAGTATCATAATACGTGATATTCTTTTTCATATCTTCATATACATCTTCGGTTTCTATATGATATATAAGACTGTCAGTATCGGTATATAAAAGTTTAATTTGATCATCATATTGTTTTTTCATTACATTATAATGAAAATCATACATTAGCATTTTAGAAATATCTGATATGGACATTCCTATATAAATGGGTTTATTATATAAAACATAAGTACGATTCATGTGTATAGCCGATAAGTCTTCGGTGAATATAGTTCGATCCTTAAAATTGGGCTTAGCAACTAATTTTGTTATTTTCTTTACATCGGTAACTAGTTTAATATCTACTCTATTCCAAATATTTTCCATGGTTTTCCCAAAAACAGAATTATTCATTAGTTTATAGAAATCTTTTTCGAAATCATTGCTAGCCTTTTGTCTTTCCCTAGTATTTAAATCTATGTATTCTTTTAACCAAGGTGATTGATTAAATCTTAAAACCCTATGAATCTTGGTTAATTTCATACCTAATGATAAATACTGTTTAAGATTTCTATAATGTAATACATAATTCTTCTTATGATATAAAGTAGCCAGTAATTTAGGTATTTTTGATCCTGGCGGAATAATTCTTTCAGGGGCTAAGGGTAAATCATTATGTTGATCGTGTAATTCTAAAGGATATTCCAAATCTACTTCTAAAATGTATCCTTTCACACAATCATCAGGTGTCGTCATCACATCTATATCGGGTTCGATCCATTCAAAATGGTTTAATGGTAAACATTGAGACATGGCCCATCCATATAGATTATTAGCATCTAAATAAGTTAAATAGGATGATTTCTCATTAGGATTATATTCATCCCCCATGTATTTATTATTAGCTTTAGCATAGCGATGACTACATTGTGATAACCCTCCTCTGATACCTTTTTCTATCATTAATATCATATCGTACTCCTTCAAAATTTGAATATTGACATGGGTCATTTTAAGCATGGCATCCCAAGATAATCCCCGAGCTGTATAATACCAAGCCGGATCGAGTTGATAAGTATTTAAACATACCTTTCTAAAATTTTCAAATATATCTTCCAAAATCAACACATCTGATTTATTATACAGCGTGGTATATTCCATTAAATTATTTATATTAAATTCGTTCCACACCCTCTTGGCATGTTCATAATCTTCATCCGAAATGTGACAATTATTTAGTTTGTTGTAAAAGTCTTTCTTCTCCGGTAACTTCGTCTCATTTAATTTATCTCTGGAATCTATATAATCATAGGGATAAACTCCTTTTCTAGTTAGCAGATTAAACTTGTTAGGGTAATATTGTTTAACATTAAGAAATTGATCCTCTCGTAGATTTCTGGATAATGCATCGATGCTGCTGGACATGAATTTAAAAGTATCTAGAAATCTCAGGTGGATTCCAGTCTCACCATTAGGCACATAAGTGCTTATGGATATGTATTTCTCTTCGTTGTTAGGTATTAAACTAATTCGTTTATCTTCCTCATTAAATTCTTTTACGAATAAGTGTGCATCGTATCCCGATAAATTATGTATAAATACGGGGAGAAAGTTGAGGGTTTTATACTTTAAATTACAAAAGTTATGAGCAGGACCTCTATAATTTCCCGTAAGATGACAGTGATCCCTTACTTTAAAATTATTCTCTTCATTCTCTACAAACTTCTTTTCACAAATATAACAATTCTGTGATGCAGAATACTGTTCTTTTTCTACAGGAGTCAACTCGTTCATGGGTTTAGGAGTTTTATATAATCCATGAATCGCTCGAGCTTCTCGTTTCAAACTTTGTATAAATACTTTAGCTGCATCTTGTCCTATATAGGATACTGGATCTTTATAATCTCCGTAGGCATATTTTATATAGTAACAGAAACTAATGGGTTCGTGTTTCTGATATTTTATCGTATGTGAATTTAAAGGATCTGGTGAGCAGCTATCAGTTTTAGCAAACATACATTCAAAATCGGCATAGATAACAAAAGGGACTGTTAACTTGTAGTTATAATTTTCAAAATTAATATAGTCTTTTACTGGAAAGGTAATAGCAGCTGGTTTATTGGTATTACAATATATTTTATGCTTTTCTAGCTTTTCCGGTACAGTAAAACTAGTCAAACATCTTTCGCATATTAATAATCCAATTTCATGTTTAGTCAACTGAGATCGAACTAATCTGGACATATTTTTTATCAAACAATAATGTGTATTTTCTCCTTCTTTAAAATAAAATAAATTAACATGTTTTTCCATGAAACAAGATGTAATAACTAAAGGATAAATAATGAGTTTAGGTTTATCATTATTGGAATCACGTATGTAGTCATGCACATATACATTTATGGATATGTGAGACCGTTTTTCAAATTTTGTAATATCTGTTACTTTTACTGGAAATTCTATATCTTTGAAAGCATCTTTGAGTTCATTTTCGTATTTTTTATATTGATGAACCCTTTGAGAATCTTTTTCCATGGGATGTAATGCGGCTAAAATGGACCACATGAAACACTTGTTATCATCATTTTTTACATTTACGATAGCCTTTTTATTCGCTATATCTTCAGGTAACGTCATATATGATCCTCCTCTAAATGGTTCGTATTTATTGATTCTCAATTCCATTCCTTCCAATCTCACAAAAGTCCAATTTGATCCTTCCATAGTTTCAAAATTAGTAATTTTGTCCAGCAGATCCTGTGTCTCCTTAAAATAATAATCTCGGAGATCACTAGATTGAAGTAGAATTTTATTTGTCGTTATGTGGGCTTTGGACATTTCTTCCTCACCTCTTTTGTAGACACAATGAATTTTTAAATTAACTTTTAAACCTCGACTTAATAATTCCCTAATTTTTTTAATAACTATTTCTCCGATAGCAGAGAAAAAATGTAGAGGTTCCTTGTACTGTAAATTATCAACGGCATATGTTTCTAATCTGTTTTTAGCACTTGATTCAATTCTATAAATAGATTCATCGGAGGTTTCCGCATTTCGATGAACTGAACTCTGGAAATGCTGTACTCTATTCTTAAGTTTATAGGATCTACCACATATTTCACATACAATCCGTTCATCAGGTGGTTCATAATAATCATCGGCAAAAGGAAACAGTATTCCTACTTGATTTCTATCAATTAAATTTATCAAGTTCTCTTTGTTTAAATTAGTGTAATTCTTAATACCAGATTGCTTACAAATATCTCTAAGTTCCTTAATTGTTTTTCTCTCCATTTATATACAGAATAATTTATCAAGATGCGCTAGAAATTTACACGTACATATTTTAATATAACTTTTTCAATAATGTCAATTACTGCAACACGTCTTCCTTATTAATCCAACTATTATGTTCTTTATCGAAGCCTAACCATTTCACTAAAACTTTATTTTCTTTAGTTTTGATAATTTTTTCCACTAAATAAGCATCCTTATATTTGACCTTTAATAGTTCCTTTTCATAAAAATTACCTTTTATCATTTCATTTTGATAATCTTTTAATATATAAGTGATGGGTAGCGTATTTACTACTTTATCGATGAGAAAGATTTCCGTAGACCAATTGGGTGTATAGCCTTTTTCGAATATACCTTTATATTTACTTATTCTAACATAATCTCCTTTCTTAAATTTAGGTTTATTTTTAAATGTATTCTGAGCATAAACTGTGTTCAACAGCAACTTTTCATTGTCCCTATTCACTTCGATAGGTTTCATGCCTATGGTTGTATGTTTATTATTATGATATTCATGTAATAACCCAGGTAATAATTCAATCCAATTATAATTTCCATTAAGCGAAAACTGTTTCCACATCTTTTCTTTCAAAGTTCTATTAAATCTTTCCACTACGGATGCCTTTTTATCGCTATAAGTATGATAATGATTAATAGCGTGGTCATTCATTAGTTTTTTAAATTCTCGATTGAAAAATTCTTTACCTTGATCCGTTTGTAGATTTTGTGGAATTCTATTTCTTATGATCTCTTTAAAAGCCTCGACGATACTAGTAGCACTCTTATCTTTTACTGGAACGGCCCATGCATATTTAGAAAATACATCGATTACGGTCAAAAGATATTTATAATTTTTATTTTCTTTAGCATAGGGGATCATTTCCACTAGATCTGCTTGCCACAAATCATCTATTCCTAAAGTAATCACTTTTCTTCTTAAAAAATTTCTTCTGGCGGGTTTATGTAATTCGTTAACAATGTGTTCTTTCTGCCCTATTTTGGGCAGACTTACTAGTTTTTTGAAACATATACTGATTTCTTCGTTCCACATTTTGAACAAGTACCGCTTTTTCTCTTTCTACCTCTTTTATCAGTTAATAGTTTAACATTATCCGTTAAAGTCTTACTTTTACACTTCAGGCAATAAATCAATTCCGTCATTTATAAGCTAGCAAACTTCTTCTTTAGGATATCCATTTAAACCTTTCTTCTTTAGATATTTCTCTAAGGCAAAATATTTGATAGAATTTAAAAAATCCTTCTCTTTAACGTAAAATTGTTGATTGTTAATCTCTTGAGCTTTATAAAGTAAGAGATTCTCTTGATAAAATTTGTAGCATTTCTGAAATTCTAGGATCTTTTCTTTTATATTTAAACTTTCTTCTATGACAATCAACAATCCCGATACTATAGGTACAACGGCTAATAGAGGTACAGCTATGGAAGCTAATCCACCCCCGATAAACAAACATTCACCCATTTTCATGCACATATTTATGTTTCTATAAAATTTATAACTCTTTCTGTAAATGTTTTTTCTATCCTCCATAAATTTTTCCATTTATTAATATTCAAATTACTCATTAAGATCAATCATACTCTATAATCATATCCACGTATAAGTTTACTACACTAGGTAAGGATTGATCTTTACAAGTAAACGAAATACCCTCATTCACATTAACATTAAATGGAGGCGTGACGAAATTTTTATTATATAACCATAATGTAACACTTGTCATGATAAGGCATAATATTACATCGTGTAACGACCCCTTTAACGGGTACAATATAATAATATAAATGTGGCGAAGTCAAAATTTTGAAAGTATATTTGTTAGTTTCTGCATTAGTATAATAGTTAGATAAAGGTAAATAAATGGATAAATAGGATTTTTTGGGATGTTTGTTTACTAATTCTGCTAGTCCTGTATTAAACTTGCTTAAGGGTGTATATTTCTCTAAGGATTCAGCAAGTATGGATTTGGTAGCTACATCTTTCACCAGACTGCGTACGTATCTTTTATTGACTGCATCCTGAGCATCCACGGGATCTTTCACATTGACTAACTTTTTATTATTCATATCATAATTTCCATCACCGGTTAATTCGAAACCCATTCCTGGTAGTCCCGGCGGACCTCTTATACCACCACCACTATTTTTCTCTAATGGATTTCCAAAAATGTTCATTTATATCTCCAATATAATTGCATTAAAATAACTATTTTATTACTCGCTAAGTTCGATGCGAATTTCTTTTATTTCGTTACGTATAGCCGTACTACTATTACCCGCCATAATTTGACTCCTTAAGTATTTTAATCGAGTCACCAATTCTTCGGGATCATCGTAAGGTATATAATCTTTTTTTAATGGTGAGTATTTAAGGGTAGTCAAGCCTTCGCCTCTAATTATTGTAGAGCTTTCGATACTTTTTAATATCGGTGGACTAGAATGGGATCTGCTTCTTGAATTATAGTGGTTCCAGATAGGTTTTATTATTTGCTTATATTTATCACTTTTGCTAGCCTTGGGTCTATTGGGATCGCTAACCCTCTGTATAGCCCTAGTTTCATTAAGAATCTCACCATATTGTTGGAGATCATGATCATTATAACCCTGAGGCTCTTTATCAGTTAATTAAGTCCACAAGCCTTCTGTTCCCTTATAACGTTTTTCTTTCACTATGATATCATCACCGTCAAAGGAAATTTTTGTGTTACCGATGTAATTATCTACTCCGTGAGCTCCACTTCTAATACCAAAAGTATAATCTCTATCCGATCCATTGTTAAGAAAACTGGCAGCAGTAATACCTAGATGTATCATTCTTGCATCTCTTAAAGACTTCATTTTGGGAGTTTCAAATGATTCACTAGTACTCGAGGATTGTGGAGTCATGGGGGTACCTGCAGTAATAGCGGGTAAAATAGGTGGAGTGGTTTGTTTAGAAGTAAGGCTGATCACGTTTTCTTTCAATTCTTGTAAAGGTTTAATTATTGAAGAGTATTGTTCTTCACGCTTTGTGCTAGCTCTCTGTTTATCAAACATAGTCTGATTCATCTTTTCTCTCATTCTTTTTCTTAAATCAGCTATTTTCTTTTTAAAAATTAATTTATTTTCCATTTATTAAACATAAAAACATGAACACAAACACGAACACGAACATAACACAAACACGAACACAACACAAACACGAACATAACACAAACACGAACACAACACAAACATAACACAACACAACACAAACACGAACATAACACGAACATGGTTATTATGGTACTTGAAAATTATAATTAAACAGTTTTGAATATCTACCATTGTTTAAATCAAAATCTTTGTTAATAACTAGGTTCCCATACTTTTCTTGCCAGCATTCATTACACATATCTAAAAACTCGTTATACGTCATATCTGGACTAACGTGTTCACCATAAACATGTTCTAAATTTAATGTATCTTGCTTGAAAAGAATGATTAAGTTCGCATTATCTCTAACCATTTGCTTTTTCATCATGGTATACGTCTGGCATAAATAAAAACAATCTATTTCTGTGTGTCTTCCACGGCTAAAATAGTCCCGAATAACCTTCAAATTATCTCCCGTCACATCATCGAATATCATAATCGATCTAGGTCGGCAATCTTCTACCGGAATAACCTCCTCATTATTAGAGAATTCGTAATATCATTGATCACCTTTATAGGGTTCGATTATTAACTTCATGGTTTGATAAATTGTTTGATGTAATGTTTTTGAATAGACGTATACATTTTCGAATCTAAGTCCATGTTTAGATAATATCATAGAATATAATACGGTGGTTTTTCCACAACCCGAAGGTCCGCATATTAAAGCACGGATGGAATTAGGAAGGGTTTTACTGTGCCTATAGGAAATAATATTAGTTTGCTGCGGTGGATGTAGTGTCTGTATTTGCAACGGATTCTTTTTTAATTTCATTTATATACTAATTAATTTTTACTTCTAACATCAAAATTCATTGCATCGTATTCCCATACGGCATCATAAATGACAACGACGTGCATTATAGTGTTAGCAGGAACGGCACTTTTAAATTTAGCTTCCAATTGTAAATTTATAGTATTGCTATTTACTTTATCATTGGCTTCCCTACAGTTGATGGCATGGATAGGATAAGATGATTCAAATTCTGTAAAATCGAATGCATGGGGACTGAGAAGCTCCATTTTATCATAATAACCAAGTTTAAATTCGTTCAAAATATGATACGCTTGAAAATAATCCTTAGTAGCAAAGTCTATTTCAATAGACTTCTTAGGATATGTTGTATTGTTTAATTTTATACAAATACTGGTCAGATTGCAATGATTAAAGACGCTTGCATTTTGTTTAGATTTATTAAGTTTGTCTGTCTGTAAACCTATTAACGCGCAGACAGGTGCTCTTGTCTTAGTGGCTATATTCCATCTAAGAGACGTATCACTTGTCAATAAGGTTTTGCTATGATATTCATAGGCTCTAAAAGGTAATTGGAATTTAGGATTTTGGCCTATTCTTTTTGTAATTTCAAAATCCGTGGTGCTATCAAATTTTAATTGTTGAACACGCCATTGGATTTTTGAAAATAAAATTTTATATTCTGAATCATCTGCAGCAACAATACAATCTGATATATTACCTTTTAGTTTAAAAGTTAATCTCTGAGGTATGGCAAATACATATCCTTTAAAATCTTCGAAGAACCCCAGTAATAATTTTATAGGTAAGGAGATGGAAAAGGAACCCGTAGCTTGATCATTTATATTTCTTGCTTCCTTTGTAGAAAATGTCAACCCTGCCGTAGAGTAGTTTTCAATTTCTCCTTTGGTCATAGTGGCTAAAGCTTTTATCGTACTTACTACGCCTACCCCCTCAACTTCATTAATAATTTGATTATTTAATCTATATTCAATTTTATCAATTAAGTGAGCCATAAAATTTGGAGCATACCGTACCTTAGTAGTATCTAAGGGTGTTTTTCCATCTTTATTAGCAATTGTTCCTTTAAACTCGAGATAACTAGAATGAGGCTGAGTAATAATATCTTTACCAGAGATTTCAAAAGTATAGGTATTGGTGTTGCTGGGAACAGTTTCAATGGATCCATATACTTCATATTCTTTAGAATGTAATATTGTATTTTGGATCGATGAATTAAGCGAAGCATTAAGTAACAAAGTATCCATTTATATAGGTAAAAATTTTTGTTTAACTTTGATACCTAGAGATTCTAAGTACTTTACACTTTCCCTGGATAAACGTTTCTGCGTGCATGGAGACTGAACTCTTATTACATTTAGATTATATGAAAACCCCATTTATTAGTAATGGATTTATCATTAATAGATTTATCTATTAATGGATTTATGACTGAATTGGACGAAAATCTAATTGCACCATAAAACTTCTGCCTCTAAAATTAATATCTCGTCTATCTTGATCCAACAATTGTAAAACAATCCTAAATATTCTATTGTTATTTACTGGATAAAAAGTCACGTAATTAGGCTCGATATTGATATCATATCCTGGTGGTACGGTAGGTCTAAAAGAATAGATCACTGCATCCTGAGCCCCTTGAATGTAGAATCCCTGTATAATGTTACAATGTAAATTCATATAACTAATGGGGGAAATATCTATGGGCAAATCGGAAACATGTTTCATATTAGCCTCCAGAATGCATCTAGAATAACCCAAGAACCTTCCGATGGAATCATCTGAATCAAAGTCAATCACAAATAAAGGCTTGATCTACACTTGAAAAGTTTGTTCATTGGCATGAAATATGGCAACATTTTTAGCATTATCTTCTATGTATTTTAAAACGTGCTGAATTTCGTAGGCACCTAAGGGTATATCTAGTATTTCAATTTTATCATTTTCAAAATAATGAAATTAATTATTGGCTTCCGTGACGTTAAATATTGAATTAGTAGCATAAAGCTTCGACATACCCACTTCATAATCTCTATCGAATTCCAAGGGAGGTTCAAAATTAGCAATTAAGGTCAATGAAGTCCCTGTAAAGAGTACTGATTTAGATGTCATTTATATCAATATTTTTCTCTCGATATTTCTGATGTTTTTTTTTTTTTTTTTTTTAAACTTTTATTGTAATAAATGGAAGCAATAAATCATGAAGAGAATCTGGAAACAGAAGAGAATCTGGAAACAGAAGAGAATCTAGTAACAGAAGAGAATCTAGTAACAGAAGAGAATCTAGTAACAGAAGAGAATCTGGAAACAGAAGAGAATCTAGTAACAGAAGAGAATCTTGTAAAAGAAAGTACTACAGATGCTGCTGATGATGATGATGATAATACTGAGGGTGAAGAGGATTTGGTACCGATGATTATAATAAATAATGAATTGGTGTAAGTAGAAGAAGCTCCAGTAGATGCTATTACTCAAAGGAATTCTGTAACTGAGGTTATACCTGTAGAGGAAAATAATGAACTAGTAGAAGAAATTATTAATGAGGATATAACTACTGAGGAGAATAGTAGCATTGAAGAAATTGCTGAAAACGAAAGTACTATTAAAGATTTAATTGCAGAAGAAAATGTTAGCATGACTAAAGATAAAACTATTGAGGATCTTGAAAAGGAAAGTATGCTCCTTCACAATTTTATTGAAGAAAAAATGACAGAAGATAATGTTAATATTAAGATATTAATAAGTCATCCTAAAGATAAGTCAGAAAATATTACTGATGAACAAGTAGATCTGTTAGCTGATTTAAATATGTCTCAATACAAACCTTATACTAAATTAAGAAATTTGGAAATTGGAAAACCTTACCACATCATAGAAGCTAAATTGGTAACAAATAATAGCAAAGTTGAAGACAATAATAACAGATTTGAAGACAATAACTATAAAGATGTCAAAAGCATCGTAGTAACTATTCATGACCGACAGGGAGTCATAAGTGATGTCTTTCTACCTAAATGGTTCACTCTGAGAATTAAAGATAGAGTGCGTCTTTTGAAGAATTTAAAATTAGTATATCATGGAATTAAAACCAATAAGCATGGAAACCTATACAATCAGGTGCAAATAATTTGATAACCATATATAACATTTTTTATACAAAACACCTTACACAATATTACTACCATTTTTTTCCTCTTAAACATTTTGGTTATAAATGGAAGCAAGAAATCCAGAGGAAATTATTACTGAGGAAAATAATGTTCTAGTAAAAGAAATTATTACTGCAGAGAATTCGATAACAGAGAATTTGGTAACAGAAAATGCTCCAGCGGAAGAAACTACTAGCGATGAAGTATTGGCCTTTTTAGCCGATTTGAATGTGTCTAGATACAATCCATGTACTCGATTAAGAGATTTGGAAATTGGAAAGCCTTTTCACATCCTGGAAGCTAGAATTGTAGAAGACAGTAATAGCAGATTTAAAGACGATAAGTATAAAGATGTCAAAAGCATCGTAGTAACTATTAATGACCAACATGGAACCATAAGTGATGTATTTCTACCCAAATGGTTAACTCTGAGAATTAAAGATAGAGTACATCTTATGACGAATAGAAAATTGACATATTTGGGAAAAGTAAAGAATAAGTATGGATCATTCTACAATAATGTAAAAATCACATATTAAATAGTATATTACAATTACCATTATATATCAAATTCTTTAATTTTTAATTAATTTTTTGAATTTTTCAAATATATTCTTTCTATGGTTTTCACATAATATAGGTGATATAATAGTAGAAAAATGATTAATTTTCATTTTAAACCTAAAATGATCTCTAGCTAATTGTTCCCAAATTCCTTTTCTATCTTCAATGGGGATGCCAATGATAGTAATTTTATTATTAAACGTAACTTTTTATGCATTTATATCTTCAATATAAATGGCTATATATGGTAAAGGTTTAATGAATGATATGATTAATAAGTTGCCCTTCGAATTACACATTCCAGGATATAATTATTGTGGTCCTGGTACCAGATACGTAGAAAGAATAGAGAGAGGAGATAAAGGCATAAATCCATTAGACGAAGCTTGTAAAGAGCATGATGGTTTCTATCATAACAATGATAATACTAAAGAAAGACACAAAGCCGATCTAATTTTAGCCAATAAAGCCTGGAATCGAGTGAAAAGTAAAGATGCAAATTTTAAAGAAAGAGTAGCCGCTTATGGTATAACAAATGCCATGAAAGCTAAGATAAAATTAGGAATGGGTATAAATTCTCAGGCTATAAATATGCAAAAAAGCTGTGGAAAATATAAACTGTGCAAATCAATTCAAAAAATTAGTGGTTTAAGTGAAGAATCGGAACATGTGAATAAAATACTTTCTAAAATAAAAACTGATTTAAGGAAAAATGGAGATGCACAATTAAGCAGTTTAATAACACCTTTAATTAATATGATAAAAGGTAAAAATGTTCAAGAACAACCTAAACATGGCGGATTTCTTCCCATTATTCCTTTATTAATGCAGATTGACCATACATTGAAAACCTTGGGAAAGTCAGGAGGTTCTTTACCGTTTTTATCATTGGCTTCCATGTTTTCCAATATAAAAAATAGCATTTTAAAACATAATAAGGTGAATGCTAGTCAAGTAAAAACAGGTGGTTTTCTACCTCTATTATCCTTAATACCTGCCATAGCAACTGCATTAAGTGGTGCAGCTGCATTAGCCAAACCTTTCATCGATTCTAAAAATGCTGCAGCTACTTTAGCAGAAACTAAACGGCATAATCAAGTCATGGAGGAAAAACAAGGCAAAGGTTTCTTTTTAGCACCTTACAAACCTCCTCCAAAAGGTAAAGGTTTCTTTTTAGCTCCTTATAAACCCCCTCCAAAAGGAAGAGGTCTAAAAGTTCCAAAAAACTTCAAGTGCTAGGTCCAATGACTAATCATCAAATTATGCATTGGGCCAAGGTATATAAGATACCTTATTTTAGAAATGTTTTCATGCGTAATAATTTACCTAAGAAACCTCACATAAATGAGTCAGCCATAGTTAATTTAGACAATGCTGATGGTGAAGGTACGCATTGGGTGGCTTATAAGAAATTAAAAGATAAATGGATGTACTTTGATTCATACGGTAATAGTCCACCACCCAATGAACTCATTCATTATTTAGGTTCAAATTTTGAATATAACAGAAACAGATATCAAAAAGAGAGCGAAGTGATCTGTGGTCAATTAGCCTTACAATTTCTTCGGTATTAAATGGATTATATGGATAAGTTTGATGATGTCTATGTTTTCTTCTTTAACAGAAATAAATTGGTTTTTTATGATTATTTACAAAGAATTCGAAACAAAGATTATATAATGAAAGATAAGAAATTAATCGAAGACATTCTAAGTGCAGTACTATTGAGTTTTCATGATCATGATCACCTTGATTTTATACAACATGTCTCTAATGCAGGATTTAAAATAACTTTGATTCCGGAAAATGTAAATTGGGATAAATTATGTCGAGAAGAAAAATTATCACCATCCTTCTTGATCAAACATGCAGATCATGTATCCTGGGAAAACATATGTAAATATCAAACGTTAACTGAACGCTTTCTCACGCATTATAGAGATAAATTATGGTGGAAACACGTGTGTCGCTATCAAATCTTGAGTGAAGTATTTATAGAATATTTCAAGTTTGATATTTTCTGGGATGCTATTAGTGAATATCAAAAATTAAGTGAACGTTTTATCCGAAAATATGAAAATAGGGTAAATTGGAATTTAATTACCAGTAATCAATCATTAAGCACCAATGTTTTTAACAGAATTCCAACATAAAATCGATTGGCAACACGTAGCCAAGACTCAAGTATTAAATGAAGATTTTATGAGAATACATGCCAATAAATTA